>PNEQ01000254.1:47448-94015 GCA_003012365.1 Medauroidea extradentata
TTTTCATCCAAGTGGACCATCTACCACCTTCAAACTTGAAGAAAAGGATGTCGTGTGGGTGGAAAAGAAAAACATTCTGGATATTTTAACACCTATTGAGTTTTCAACTGCCACTGGTAGAGTGTATAATATTTCCCAAGAAAAAAACACCTACCTATCAATGAAAATGAACACTCATCTCAAAAAAAAAAAAAAAAAATCATACGAAATAAGTACCATGGTAGACTAAGTAATAAACATAAAAGTAGGGTAGGTTAAATAATTTAATTATTTTTATTATTTATTTCCTGTTTTGCTTGGTTAAGTAATAACTTCATTGCAACTAACATTTCAATAAGTAATTCTTGAATAATTTAAGTTTGATTTCTAAGTAATTTTGGGATGATTACAAGTGATGAACTGTCATTTTTCAGCATGATACTGAATTTAGATTGATTAATAAGTTACATTTTGAACTTAACAAATTTAAAAATGTGTAACTTTTTTTGATAACTGCAAGTGTTTCAATTTTGAGAATTTTTTTTTTTCGTAAAGTGTGTAAAATAATGATAAATTAAGTGTGCAAGGTGAAAGACTATTTCTCAAGCTACTAATACAAAACATACAAATGTTTGATGTTTAAAGACCTTTGTACGACACATGATATAAGTAATGGTTATTTTTAAACTTCTGAAAGCCTGAAGTGGTTTTTGAAGATATTTGAGTGTTCATAACTTTTTAACCAGTTTGAACCACAAAACTTTTTCTATGGGGATTGGTTACATACCAACAGGAGTTTATACCTGCAAAGCAAAACAATTTTCCATTCAGCCCTTTTCAGTTTATATGACTGGAAATTTGGCAATTTTTGAAAATATTTTACTTTTAAAAATTTATATCACTGCTAGGGTCAAAAAAACACGGTGGTTTGAATGCATGAGGTCAAAGAGGGGTACCCAGGGTGTTAATAAAAAAATATATAAGTGTATGGTTTATAGCCCTTTTTGTGTTACATGGTGTTAAATATGCCTTTTTTTAAGCTTCTAAAACCCAAAATTTAAGCCCTTGTGATAAAAGTTTAGTATGTAAGAAAGTTGTGTTTATAGTAATCACAAGAAAGCGTGAACCCTTATCTGCAAGTTGGTAGAAACGGAAATTACATAACTTTAATGGGAAATTAAATATTGATTATTTTGCAGATGGCTGCAACAGCTGATTTTGCTGCGTGGGCCACCGCATAAAAGGGCCTATATCCAATACGGTGAGAGATAAAATTTTAATGAAAATGGTTTTCACCTATTGGAACATGATAGTAACCGTAGTTAAATTATAAAAATAATACAAAATAGTCAAGCAACCAAAAAATTAAAAATTTGCTGATTTCACATGGAATGACCCTCAAACTTAAGCAAATTCGTCGCCGACAATATAAATTCTTGCGGCCGCAACAACGGTTTTGGAAGTTATTTGCAAGAATACCGCAACAAAGTGTATTGAAATAGTAATTTTTTTTAGTAAAATTAAGTATTTAGAATAAATAGATACACTGGAAACGAATATATGTATGACCTTTCTTTGGCTTTAACTTAAGCAAAGGCGTTGCCGACATTATAGATTCTTGCGCTCGCAACGACAGTTTTTTGAATTTATTTGCAAGAAAGCCGCAATAAAGTTTATTGGAATAGTAATATTTTTCAGTAAAGGGAAGTATTTAAAAAAAATATATACACTGGAAGCGGATATATGACCTTTCTTTGGCTCAAAATTAAGTAAAAATGTTGCTGACAATATAGATTCTAGTGCCCGCAACGACAGTTTTTATAAGTTTATGCAAGAAAGCCACGATAAAGTTTATTGAAATAGTAATATTTTTCAATAGAATGTCGTATTTCGAATAAATGATACTCTGGACTTGCATATACGACGTTTCTGTAACTCAACATCAAGCATGAATTCATGATGATGAAACAAATATCGTCAGCAACGTAAATTAAGTGCCAGCAATGTCTGCGTTTCGAAACTATTTACAAGGTACCATCGCAGTGTTGTTGATTGAAATACAGTAGTAAACGTGATATTTCAATAGGATGAATGAATGTCATGGTTGACATCAGTCTTTTCTTCGACACATTACGCACAAACTTTGCCGGCAACGGTAATTCTAGTTGGCACAACATACGTTTTGATGAAGCTGTTTGCCTCCTGAGACCTCGTCTTGGCAGCGAGGGACCACACACACACGTGCGCAAGGACCTATCTGGAAACTGGTTTGTTAAAAAACAACATAAATGACGTGACTCTTGCGTCGCTTGTGCCTTTTTTGACCAGTACCTAGTCACATTTCCTGACGTTCCGCTCAGCAGATGGGACGAGATGATAATACTACTCCCTTTGGTTTGCAGTTCTTTCACTTCTCGAACTCTGCTGGCCGTGTGAAAATAATCTGCTCCTATAATGATTCTACTCTCTGCACTAGTTATTTAAACACTTATCCAGTGTGCATGGAGAGGGATTTGATACTCAGTTTCAATTTGTTCACCAACAGTAAATAATTACTAACATCAAGACGTTGATCATTGTTAATAAACTTGGATAACACATTCACTGAACACTTTAAAACTACACAATGCTGTTTAATATTTTCTTTTCACCGACGTATACAAGTGTACCCACAGCAGTTATTTACAGTCGAGCTGATTGTGTGTGCGTGGGCGCGAGTGCACGTGTGGGCTAATGACACACACCAGACGCGCTGTTGTCAAGTGTCGTACTGCCCTTTGCCACGCATGTCTGAGACATGCATCCAACGTTTGTTAGTGGCAATTAAACTCTGGTTTCACTTTCTATAAGAATAATGATTTATAAACACTACTATGCATATATCATTAAATGACATTATGGTAATTATATTTAATAGCATTTAGTTAATAAAACAGAAAACGTAATAAAGATTAAATAAACACGCTGTATAATCGTAATATCACAGGCACAAAGACAGACTGACATATCCAAGGGGCCGGTGGACTGAAAGAAGCGGGCGGGTCACCGACCGAACGGGGATGGGAAGGGGTATTCGGGCCGGCTGTCTGGTCTGGCCATCGCGTCGCACGGGAGGAAGAGATAAGCAACGTATATTTTTAGAACAAACACGCCATGTGCGGCAGTACATTTTTTGAGAAATAACTGCAACCATTTGCGGCCGTAATAAATGCAACGCCTTTTTTCTGCTATTTTCTTTGAATTGGAATTTTTTTAAGCAAATTTTTTCCAATTTTCCACGGTTCCTGGAAAAAGGGTCGTTACTTCGAGAGGGTCGTTATTCCCGGGATCGTATAATCGATAGTTGACTATAGTTAACTTATGTTCGCTCTCACCACTGTCAAGATTACAGACATGGGAAACTATGTTTCAATTTTAAAGAGCTAAGCGAAAACAGTATTGTTTCTGTTTCATAAATTTGCATGAATGTTTACAAATCACTGATTTACAAAACATTAAAAAATTTATTTTTTACTATATTAACAGATCCTGAATATTAGGTCAATGAAACCAGTCATAAAAACTCAACTTATGATTTGTTATTTTAAAAAAATCAATTTGTCCACATATCTAGTTCTGATATGTTTCTTCTAGCTTTGAGTATCTGCTCTGATTTCGATAACACTTTTTCAGACGGAACAGACGTTGCAGGTAATTATATACAGATATATTGATGCAAAGTTATGACTTTCAGAAAATTAATTTTAATGTGCAAAATTAAAACTAATTCTATTGCTCTTCCAGTCAAGGTTCGGCACTTTCATGTATCATTACAGGGGTGCCCATCACTCCCAAAGAACCAATGTGCAAATCCCCCCTCCCAACCCCCCCACCACAAATAACTCTAAAACAAATTTACTACAAGTTACACTTCAGTACTGGAGAAACTACCATTTCGTAAAAACAGTTGTAGACAAATACAAGTGCTCTGATTTTTACTGGCCAGTACTTTGTAGGTACTGTAATACCAAGATAGCACTTTTACAGTCATTAAAATATTTTTTGTGTATAATTAAACATTTTGTTATTGAAAAAAAATCCCCCCCCCCCCCAAAAAAAAAAAAATTAAATGCATAACTTGCGCAATGTTCCAGTTTGTGGGCACCCAAGTATCATTGCATTG
Source organism: Medauroidea extradentata (assembly GCA_003012365.1). Lineage (NCBI taxonomy): Eukaryota > Metazoa > Arthropoda > Insecta > Phasmatodea > Phasmatidae > Medauroidea > Medauroidea extradentata. The sequence goes on from PNEQ01000254.1 coordinate 51,590, forward strand.
TTTGTGTTCAATTGCTGGCTGTAGTGGTAAAAGAATTAAATCCAATAAATTTGTTATCAAGGCAGCTCAAAATTAAATCTGTGTCCCTAGCATTGTTTTCTGTTCGCCAAAGTATAAAACTTGATAACTTACATAAGTTCTTCTAACTGTTTTGGCTACCTGCCAAATAACGCAATAGGTAATATAAACTCAGCTACGCATGAAAGCTTGCCCTTTTTTGTGATTACGCGGAAAAAATAGAGTAGTGAACTACAGTATACAAAAATAACTTATTTTTCACAAACCGAATCAATGAAACAATTGTAAAAGTGAACCGAAATGCATAATGAATGAAAATCAGAACTGTGAAATGAATGAACATTCGACCATTGAAATGAATGGACATTCGAACATCGAAACAATTGAAAATTCAAATATTGAAATTAATGAAAGTTCGAACTGTGAAATGAATTAACATTCGAACTTTGAAACAAATGAAAATCTGAATGTCGAAATGAATGAAAGTTCGAACGTTACAAACAAAAGAATCATCGATTTTGGAAAGGAACATTTGAACTGAAACCGATTTCTAGAAACATTCACTTTTGCCCATCACTAGTGCCTTCTGTTTTACGTACTGAGTCACAAATTATCATAACTCATTATTGTGTTCAACATAAATTGCCACTGTCACCGTCTATTCAAATAACTAACCCCTACAACATATCACTATTAAAATAGCAATGTTCCTAAAGGTATGTGCGCACAAATGGCAGACAAAAGTTTTGAAATGCTGTTACTGTGGTTCTAAAATTTAATTAGATAGGTCTCTCTATTTCAACAACTGTCAAAAATTTATCTTAATTGTATATTTCCAATAATTTTTAATTGTGCAATTTTATAAATAATGTTATGAATATGTTTTGGAAAGTTGCCAGGTTAGCCTGGGTATAACAAGATTTCAACTGAGGTGTTCAAACAACCTAGTTAAGTTAACTTGTGTTTAAAAAGTTACAATTTAATACGATCAACATCTCAAAAGCAGAGTAAGCTGGTGTTAGCAAATAAAACATGGAAAAAGCACAAAAATTTCAATCCCAGATTAAAAATATGATATGGTGAAACTGTACACATTGTGTTAAATATATAAAATAAAACTTACAAAATAAAAACAAAATGAAGGCTGTTAACTTGATAAGAGGAAAAGTGAGGTGCTGGAGCTTGGGAATTACTATAATTACATTTCGTTTTCTCTTATTAAAGTGAATGTGAAAACAAATTGTTATATTTGGGCAGTACTACTTGATACTGTGTATGTATTATTATTTTTACTCTGCATTTTGTCTCGGGAAGTAAAATAATGTGTGAATCAAATTTTTTGCTGCGTTGGCAACCCCATCATAAACCCCTAAATAGATTGCAGGCATTTTTTCATGTTTTTTCGTTTCATAACCTAGTGATCAAGAAAACATGGCCATGTAAATGAGTAAACTTACAGCACGCTGGTAAGTTTCCTTTTGTAAACACATTTTGACTGTAATAATGTTCTGTTTTTTTTTTTCCATCAGTTATTTTGTTTTAATTTAACTTTATTGGATTCAATTTTTTATAATTTTGGTTTTAACTTAAACTACTATTAACTTTAATCGCATTGTTAACTTTTGCAAGTACGTGTCAAGTACAATATACTTTTTTATTAATTTAAGTTATATTTTTACCATATATTGTGACGCGTCTAGGCGTCTGGTGGATGAAGTTACTTACATTACTTGACCATATATGCTGGTCACGGCAATAGTCCTTCTAGGCCTCTGGATAAAGCTACTAATATCGCCGTCAAGAACAAATCCTGGTCACTGCACCAGAAATGTAACGGGTCGAACGCTGAATGAAACTATGTACTTCGCCGTTAACCACATATCCTGGTCACTGGACCAAAATATGTGACGGGGCTGTATGAAACGAACTACACAGTTGCTAGTGGCCATTTGTGATCGAATAGTGGTCCATTAAAATATATTTGCAGTAGGCTACTCAAAAAATTTAAAGCTTGTTGGCGTGACTGTTTTTATTAATAAACTTTAAATTCAAACTTCTACATACCGAAAGTTTTAGATTTAAATCGTAATAGTCCTAAATCATTGTCAAAGCTTGACGATGCCGCGAGATAACAGCTCAACCCCAAAAGAAACTTATGAAGGATTTCCAACAAATTTCCAATAAACCAAAACACGCCACAACATTTTACTTATACCATCCTTGCGAACGCACGAGCCCTCCACTCGGCGACCTAAAGCACTGAAAGATTTACGTTTTACTATTAAGTACTCATGGCTGCTCCGTCACCTCGCTCCCACACAACCCACCTACCATTCAACACATCCATCTTCGTCCGCAACCAAACAACAAGTAAAACATTGCTGACCCCGCGACGCTTGTTCTCTCCCTGCAGTGCCTCTGGCAGCCACCCCGCGCACCAAGGTAAAAACGTAACAGAAAACTAAAACTAAATTAAATGTAATAACAAATTACAATCTGTATACTTTGTGTATCTCCTTAGTTATTAATGGTACGTAACCTAGTCACACTGTTTTAATGTTTTAGTTGGCACATTTTAGTATATATACAATAGTGTGCATGTGCATATGTGTGGTGCATGCATGTGTGTGTGGTTGTGTGGCACCCACATGTATGTGTGGTGTGCATGTGTGTGTATGCATGCATTCATGCATGCATTTTGTTTTTTATATGCATGTGAGAAAGCTAAAGATTAAATAAAAATAGTGAGAGAAAGAGTTAGGATGTGTTTAGTTCAGGAACATTTTACAATTTTGTTAGAAAATGTTCATGAATATTTTAATTGCAATATTTTAGTTTAGAAAATCATACCTAATTTTTCCAGAAATGAATGGGATTACATTTGTTGATTTACTGTAATTGTGTGGTGGTCATCTCATGAACATGAGGGGATCTGACTTGGTTAAATGTGATGTTGTATCATAATTTAAATGAAAATATTAGTTTCATGGTACACGTAACAAGTAATTTATGAACAATGTTGTGCAGGTTCACGTTTTCCTGTGAAGTGGACTGCTCCAGAAGCAATTGTGTACAACAGATTCTCCATCAAATCAGATGTATGGTCATATGGCATTTTTCTAATGGAGCTGTTTACCTATGGCCAAGTTCCATATCCAGGTAAGATATTACGTTCATGTACTGGCAAACTCCCAACCCTACGAATATGAACACATTCTCTGTTGTTTCTGTTGGCAAAAAATAAAATTTTTACTGGGAGCCATGTTGTGATAGACTATTTGTTCTGGAAATGTGGAAATTTTCTTACTACAGATTTGTAAGGTATGTTATCCATTATGAAAACTCTCTTCCAAACAGTCTGATAATTTATTGAACTAGACTGTGGAATGGTGGTGTATTTATGACCACTGTGTGAGGCTCAATCAAACAATGTCCAGTGCCAGAAAAAATTTCAACATTATTGCTACCTGCATAATCTTACCATTGTATGTGATCTTGGAACTTACCATTGTATTTTTATAATATGGTTTCAGTTGACTTGAATTTTGCCAAGTCTACTGTCCCTTTACTGTTTAGTTTCATTTAGTAATGTAGGAGTATTACTTAAACAAGGACTGGGACGATTCCGCTTTATCCTCGATTCCGATTCTCGATTCCGAAATTTTTGGTTCCCTTCTCGATTATAGATTTGATTCAATTAAATAATTTGTTATTGTTACATGTTACCATTTGAAAACTTCATTATTTGCATGTTCTAAACCAGAACAAGAACTATTGTAATTTATACATGTTTTTTGTATAAGCTATTGGTGAGTATTGTTCAACAGATACCTATTTACCGTAGCTTCGGCGTAAATAAATAATGCTGTGAAACCTTAACCTTCCCCGACTGAGAAGGTTTGGTTGCCCTAAATCGTGTATGTGATGTGTGTTGTAATTTTTTGTCCCAGGACCATCAGTTGCTAATTTTACAATCTTCTCTTATGAATGCCTTCAAAGTTGGCTGCGAGTATATTGGCACGTTTTGTTTTACAGTATGCCTGTGTGAATCAGTTGGAGATAAAGTTGAAGGATCAGACTCAAGACGTAATATTTTCCACAGTGTTCGCATGTTCCTAGGCTTTTGAACTTCGGAACACTTTAACTTCGTGAAAACGTTGCAGATGCTTGGAAATATTTATAGTTGTATGCAACTTTTCACGTCTTGAAACTACAAATTGCAAATTTACTTTTACTTTCCACCACGGTAACATAATCTCACATGCTGCTGCACTTTTGCTTGTTTGTAGCCATTTGTTACGTAAGTTTATTCTTTGTGTTCTTAACCTCAAACATTACTACAACCGTTACGAACTTGCAGTAACAAAAATGCCGGGTTAACAAACATCTCCACGAAGAATTTCGGCTGCTATTTGACACCATTTTGTCACAAATACTTGACAGGAAAAATTATGTCTCGTTACTATGATTTTTTAATTTACGGTTAAGCCCTGTTAAATATTATTAGTAAATATGTATTTGAAAAAAAAATAAATAAATTCCTGTTGTGCTAATGCACAGTGCATTTTTTGTGGTAAAATCACTGCAGCCAGATGAGACTCGAATCTATCAAAATATAATCAAGAATTGAGATAATTTCATTACCTTGATTCTGGCCACAATCATAAGAATCAACTACAGTAATTGACAATTGAATCATCCCAACCCTAACTTAAACAGTTCTCATTTTCTTCACCAAAATATTACGAATACAGCAGACTCCTGATTATCCGTGTGCGAATTATCCGTGCAAAATATTTCACTTTAAATAGTTAAAAAAAAGTTGGTAACATTTTAATTGGTTATTTCTAAATACATAATTTGTTTACTCGCATAATGTTCACCAGCATGTTATGCCTGCAACCGTATTTTGAAAGGCTTGAAGATTTTAAGTATTTTTCCAGCAGGCGAAACAGTTAGTTCCTCGCATTAATGGATTAACGAAATTGTGGTGCGTCGCGCATGAATGGGTTGACAAGATTTTTCCTTTGATTAATAAGATATCCGTGATTTTTTTATTTGTTTTTTTTTATCATTAGTGCATAGCTCTTAATCATTAATGCTGATAGTCGAGAGTCTACTATAATAATTTGCTGCCTTTTATTGCAGGAATTAATTTGACCTTTTTTTATTTCTACTGAGATCTAAGAAAGGGTAAAAGTGAATTATCCACAATTTTGGATTATCCGAGGCATCGGCCCCCCTCCATTAGTGCGCATACAGTAGTTGGGAGTTGACTGTGTATTTGATTTTTTGTAATGAAAGTTTATACTTTCCAGAAAATATGCAATGGAATTTTGTGACTCAACATACTTATTTTATTGTGCCTTGCTGGTGTATTTATTTTTCCTTTCAAGTAACGCCCTTAAAATGTCTAACAGTATTCTTCAAACACATTGTTTGCTAAATTCTTCATAACCTTTTGTATAACTTATTTCCTGGCAAACTTTTTTTTTTTTTTTCCAAATATGGAAATACTACTTTTGTCATAAATTCAGACCGGCACTATCCTCCATTGCATACTATACATTTCCATCATCACTTGTTCATGCTGTCAAATTTAATTTTCTAAAAATGCAAGTATTTGCAAAATATTAGGTTAGTAATGCAGTAAAACATAACTAACTCAAAATGTAATAGACTAGCCTTGTTAGCCTTGTGTATAAATAATTTCCATTTTCATGCTACTATTGATCATCGTTCACTATACTGAAGCTTCAAGCCAGTAAACACCATCTCTTTGCAACGAACTGCAACTGTTGGTTAAACATTTATGTCATGCTTAGTTGACACAAGGTACAGTAGTTATCATCTGCTTTCAGAGCAAGGTGGGAAAATTTCTCCAATATCCCTATGAATAATGGTCAGGGGAAATTGAATAGTGTTCTGTAACACTACATGGTTGTTACTTATCAGTGTTTGATGGATCTTCGTTATCTCAGACTCAGTTAAGTTAACTGCTCGATTGCAGGGCACCGGGTGGACCATTGCCTCATTAGTCTCATCAGGATGGTTGGGCATGTGGTGTAATGAAATGTAGACTAAGGATACAAGGTACAAAAGTTTACATTTGGAGGTGACCTGCTCCCAGTTTTCCTTTGGTGGTAGTTACTGCCTTCCTCCTCATTTATCCCAAACACCATCAAGGATTTCTGCTTGAATATGGGGCACAGGCAGAGATAGTGCAAATGTGTCAGCAGGCTGAGATATGAATCCTTTGTGCAGCCTAAACACTACCTCCCTGTGTCACCATTGGCTTAAAGCATCGCCAATAGGATGGTGCCTCCAGACAATTTGCAAATTCTGCCAGGGCAGCTAATACATGTGCCAGTTGTTGATGTGGTGGGGATACTTCCATGCTGAGGGCTGCAAGCACAAAGAGGTCAATCTCCAATTCGTTCCTATCAATAGTACTCTTTACTTTCCCAGGAAGAGGACAGAAGTGATATGAAGTTAGGTTAGTACACTAACTGGGGAAAATTGTTTGTAGGCTCCCGTCCGTGGTTAATTGACCAAATTCTTTCAATACCTGCAGTCTGGCTTGTTTTCTATTATTATGTTCCTAGTTGATCTCTGGTGAGTCTTACAACTGGACCTGTACTACTGCATTAAGACATTAAAATTCCAGAGTCGTGATGTTTATCTTAGTGACCTAAGGCGACTGTGAGTGTAGTCACTCTGGAGTTTCAAGTACTGCTTTACGTTCGGCATCTTTGCTTGTACAGTATAGCCAGAGGGAGACATGCAGGGCCGAGATGAAGGGTATTGGAACATGGGAAAACTCATTTGTTGCTCTGTGTGCTCACTCTCAGCCATTGGGAAGTGAGCTTCAGTGCTGTAGTTCAAAAATTGTCACATGATATACTCAAAAATTCAGGGTGTTACAATTTCTTGGTGCCAGGTAGCTGGCAGTCCTTGAAAAAAACTAGCATAAGGAGTACTGTACTGGGCTGATCAACCAAAGGGTACACAGTACTGTATGTGCCCATGAATACCCTCCTCCTACAGCACTGGTGTTACTGTCTCACTTCCTTCCTCCAGCGACCTCATGTGTGTTTGGCATGCCGCCATGCACATGTGTCTACTACGGCAGTTCCAGCGTACTAACACACTACGTGTACCGTAGTCCACAGCCCATTGGAATTGAATGGGCACAACACTCAAATTTGAAAAATAGTCTGCTTGTCAAAACATAAATGAATAAAGATTTGGACCTCAGTTTTTAACCTTATTCTGTAAAATGTACCAGTTGCAAAAAGTGACTGCATTTCTGTGAGTTCTATCAATGCTCTGACTCACTCTTTGAGAACATTTTTGCTTGGCCCCTACCTGCTGTGGTCACAGAGACAGTGCGAACAAAGTTACAGCACATAGAATGACAGACTACAGATCATATTACAAAGTTGTGAAGAGGCAGCTCATAGTAGACAAATGTATATGAAACAAATTTTCATACTGAAATTTTTGTGATCTCTTTTTCCTTTCTGGTACTGGCATATCGATGGTGAAGAATGGAAACCTTCTATGTCAAATTTTTTTAATTTCATAAGAAAGAGAAAAAAACTTTTTATATTGTATGGAGCACATCCACAGCTGTATTCTTGATATAACATATTTAGTTAAAACTTTATTTACTATGTTCACTATGTCAAACATACTGTGTCAGATTTTCCGTGCAGTAAAATTTAAAAAAGCTGAAAATTGACACAGAAGGTTTCTATTCTTCACCATTGATATGTTGCATATGGCTGTACAGTATGAATTTATGTGTGTTATTTACTAGTTTTGATTTTTCTGCAAATAAAACTATTGACTAATTTTATTTGGTATTAAAAGATGTGTGTGCCCTTCCTGGCTTTGCTTGCGTATATTACTCAGAGCAGATACTTCTTTGTGCACCAGATAGGTAATTCAGTCATCATGCGTTAGAATGACAAATCTTCTAGTTGAGTTAACTCTGCAGCAGGATAAGTAAATATAGCTGTCCATGCGAAAAGTAGTCTTAAGTTTGCCCCTGGCACTAACGACGACTTCACCTGGGCCTTATTTTTAGTCACAGCAAAGTTGACATTGTGGGGTTATTACAGACTGTTAAATGTAAGAGGGTAATGGAATGAAATACGTAATTTACGTGGTATTAAGACTGATTTACCTCGAGCACAGCCATTGGCTATGGTGCCCTCAATAACATACTTTTTTTTTCAAAACCTTCACTTGAAGTTAAGTGGTATTAATGAATTTTGGCGGGATAATGTTTTGCTGAAATACAAAAATATTTGGTGCCCCAACCTTGAGGTTAGTGAGATGGTATATGTGGGCTGATGCTGTCGAGGAACTTCAGTAAATAGTGGACTGCATAATCCATTTTCATCACTTTTGAACGATTTCATCCAAATTACACTAATTTAATCTGCCTTGCAGTTTATTTTGTGTCAGATTCGCATGTTTGCACAGCCTTTAAAAGGAATTTCAGTCCAGAACCACCCGAACAATAGATCGGAGTTACTGCCCCACATAACATCGAAATTATTCATGAAAACTACTTTTAAAAATGAAATAGGACGATGGCGGGAAAGACCGCTAGGCTACTACTGCATATACTCGTGTATAGTGCGCCCTCGTGTATAGTGCGCACCACGATTTTTGCAACAAGTTACAGGGAGAAAAACATTTTTAGTGCCTCGCTAGTATGTGAAAAAAAAAAAAAACGCGGGAGGATGAGCCAAGCGAGCGGGTATCTTCGGCTCTAACAAATTTTTCAAGCAGCGTGCCAAGATGGCGGGCACTGCAACACTCAGGTGTATATGACAGTTTTTCTTAATTTTATGAATTTTCATGAACTTATGCAAGTGTCAAATAATAGATAATATTAATGTCGATAACTTAAAAACATTTCCTTAGCTCAAACGGGTAATAATACGTAATTAAACGTTTTTCATTTATACACCGAAGCATTCTTCTCATATTTTCTTTTTGGAGCCAACTTCGTCGTGTAGTGGTGGCGGAGTGGTCTAGCTCGAGTGTTTGTTTTTAGCTGTAGTAGGATTTGTGGTTCAAATCCCGATTGATTCTTTATTTTTTTTTACGTTGTTTTATATTATGTGTTATAGTCGTACGTGATTTATTCTTTTATAATAAATTGTTAATTTCATTTAGAATTGTTGTTTCACTTAATTTACTGTTGTTATACAATCTGACAGAATGGAGTCGATTGATAACAAACATAATATTTTTAGTACATAATAATTATAAAACCTGTACAAAAATCATCCTAGATCGTATATTTTTTATTGAGTTGACTAAATGTTCAAAGCTTAGTCTACAGTATCTATTTATGAAGATGTGCATTTTCAGTTCGTATTTTTCAGTTTTTTTTTAATTGTGGGAAAATAACGGTAATTACGTCCTAACTTCAGACATGTGCAAGTGTTTCCAATAGCCTCTATTCATGGGAGAAAAAAAATATATATGCGTGTTTATTATTATTATTATTATTATTTTACGTAACGTATGCTTTTCTATACCATTCGTCCGATTGCGATTAAATTTGGGCGGGTTATGCGTGCACCCGCGAAGGTTACTGACAGAAAATTTTACATATAATGGAGGTAAGAATAGAATAATCTGTTATTATAAAAGAAAGGGAGGGGAGTGGCGAAACAGAGCAAGCAGAATGAGGGATACAAAAATTTAGCGAAACACTTTTAAGTGTTTCTAAAACGGTCATTAACGATCATTAACACAATGTTGTCCTATTGTTTATAATTTTCCAAAATTTAAAACCACGCGAATGAAGTAGCGGGCCAAAAAAAATATGGATGGGTATGTAGACCTATGTCTGTGTGTGTGTGTGTGCGCAAGCGCGCGTGTAAAAGCAATGTTATAACAACATGGTTAAGTTTTCAACAAAGAAGTTAATTATCTACACATGTAAAGTATAATTTTAAAAAGTAATTAAAAAATCATGGAGTGACCAGGATTTGAACCACGAGTCCAAAAGACGATTAAACGGGCCAACTCACGCCGCAACCAACTGAGCCAAACTCAAATGCCTTTGTGAATACTTTCGAACAATTAAAATTATAGATTTAACGATTTTCAAATATATACGCGTCTTTTGTTTTTCTAGCTATTTACTTATTTAATTTCATTACGTGTATTTGCTAAACGATTGTTTTGTTTAACATTTTCTCACGTTGCTAGATAACTCATAGAAGAGACTTGTCCCACAAGTACACAAATAATAAGAAAATAGTTGTGGATATTATGGCAGTTACGTTAAATTATTATTTCTATTTAATGGCAGTCTCACCCCCCTCTTCCCACAGCCACCACTCAACGGACAACTGACCTTTCTTTCACGTATTTTTGTTCTATTTTCCATGTATAGTACGCACCACTGAATTTTTATCAGTTGTTTTGGAATAAAAGTGAGTGCTATACACAAGTAAATACGGTAATTACACTTAAAACAGAAATAATTGTGCACAAGTACTCACAGGATGGTACTCTCAGATAGAAACACACACACATAGGACGAACACATTTCTCTGCGGATGCGCGGTCACAACGTTTCGCAGACTACATCTGCTTCATTGTGACCACATGTCCGCAGAGAAATGTGTTCATCCTATATGTGTGTGTTTCTATCTGAGAGTACAATCCTGTGAGTACTTCTGCACAATTCTTTCTGTTTTAAGTTTAAAAATGAAATGTTTTTTTCTGGGCTTATACAACACTGCGTCTCGATAGAGCTGTAGAATGGAGTTTTTTTCTCGCTGGTCGTACTTGTTATTCGGATCGTCTGCCTTGAAAGTTCACAAGCAAAGTTTTCTATTTAATTATGTTGTCTAATTTTAAAAAAACTTAATTACTTTTTTAGGTACCATACTTTAGTAAGTATCATTCTGATGCGAATACCACCTCAATATCTCAACTGGTTAAATAAGTATCATTGGCTGATAGAAAACAAATTTAATGTCTTTTTAACCCTTTAGGTGTCGAATTTTGAAAAATCTCAATTTCACATCTTAAATATTTGTTCAAGTATCCAAGTGAAGTGAAAATCAGAACAATAGATAGCCTTTTCAGTTGATGCAAAATCGATCATTCCTTTAAAAATAAACATTTCACCCCTTTACAGTACTGAGAGTTCGAATTTTAAGAAATCCTTAAACCTTTTTGTGGCCATTTACATAACCATCATCCTGAAGCAAAAATAAACTGAATACTGTATCTTAGTTAGGGAGACTGAATTTCGAAATACTGTTGTACCATATTTCAGACTACTTAACTGGTGTCTCTTGAACATGAAAAACACCTCAATAGCCCGTTGGGTTCAAGATATGTATATCAATGATTATTTAAAAACACATTTTATCACTTTTCACCCCTTTTTACCTCCATAGGTGGAGAATTCTGAAAATTCCTAAAATTATTTTTCAAGTATTTGATTGAGTAAGCATCATTCTTAAACAAAAATTGCATCGCTGTATAAAAATCAACGGTGTCAATATATATTGATTGTGAATCGAAAACATATTTTACACCTTTTTTTAACGTCTTTTAGGCTGAATTTGGAAAATATATTTAATGGTACTTGGGATATTTACAAAAGCATCAACATAATGCAAAGAGCACTTTGATATCTCGATTGGTTCGATAGATATGGAGGAATAATCGGAAACACATTTCACATATTTTCACCCCTTTAATTAAAGAATTTCCAAACGTCTTGGAGTCCTGTCATAGACATTTGCATATATGTATAACCAATTGAAGTAAATATCACGATGATAGTCAATTGTGTTTCAGTGATATAGACGATTCATAAAAAACACACCTTGCCCCTTTTTAATGCTTGGGGGTCAAATGTCAAAAAAACTTAAATATGTTTTTTTAGGCCTTTACATAAGCAACATTTTGAAGTGAATACCAACTCTCTATCCCGAAGGATTCGATAGATATCAGTAGTAATCGGAAACCATTTAAGGTCTTTTCACCCCTTTAAATGTTGAATTTTGAAATATCTTTAATTTGGCTAATATGCAATTTTATGTGTTTCCTATTAAAGTAAAAATCACAATGATAGGCCGTCGGGTTAGAGCTCTATCGACATTTCTTCGGAAACGTATTTCACCCCTTAAGAAGACAAATTTCGAAAAATCCCTTTTTGGTGCTTGCCTGCGACTTAAGGGGAACCCCTACAAAAAATTTAACGATTCTAGGTCCAGTGGTTTAAGCTACAGTTTGATATGTCAGTCAGTCAGTGTTCTCTTTTATGTATAGAGATAACTTTATCATTGAAATTAATGATTACTTAAATAAATTGTTATCTATTTTTACCACAAAAAACAACTGAAGTAACTGATAATAGACTGTATATTTGCCAAGAGCAATGCAACGATAAAGTTTTTAGATCTCAGACTTTCGCTGCCGTTGTCTGCATTTTCTTGGCTTGTGGGTGTGAGCCGCGTCTGAAGATAGTCTTGCGACGTTTCGGCAGTCGTTGCGGCTGCCATCATCAGGTAGTCCAGTTGGTCTCCGACTTCAACTACCTGATGATGGCAGCTGCAACGACTGCCGAAACGTCGCAAGACACTCTTCAGACGCGGCTCACACCCACAAGCCAAGAAAATGAAGATACAATTTTTGGTTTTTTATTGTAACAAAAATTTGTATGATGTTAGATGTAACACTTATCTCTGTGTGTGCATGTGTGTGTGAGAGAGAGAGAGAGAGAGAGAGAGAGAGAAATTAGTAGTACAGCATGATGTGTTTGTTTTCACAGGAATGCATGGACGAGAGGTAATAGAGCAAGTGGAGAAAGGGTATAGAATGCCTAAGCCAGTCACACCAACAATTCCAGATACTATATACAACCTAATGCTCGATTGTTGGGCTGCAGATCCAGACAAGAGACCCACATTTGAGTACCTGAATCATTTTTTTGAAGACTACAGCACAACATCAGAGGTTCCCTATAGAGAAGTGTGATGTGATTCTTGTAAAATACATAGTGTGTAAAATTGGTATCAATAAAATTTTGCATTATTTTTGCATTTAAAAGAGAAAAAACATGCCAGTTTGTGATCTTACTGAGTGCATAGAGTGGATTGTAAAAGTGCAGATATTCACATCATTTTGTGATGGTTTTAGGACTATTGACATACTGTGGTTTAGTAACATGTCGACAATAACCGTTATTGTGGTATCCATTGACACCAGAGAAGACAGAATGTGCTGATATTTTGCATGTTTTGTGCCACTGAGAGTCATCATGACGTTATGCTAATTTAGGTTGTTGTTATCATTGCTGTGTGAGTGGAGTAATTTGCTCAAAAATATTGTATTGTGATGTAGTGTTAGGTTATTACAAGAAAGAGCCAAGTATTTGAAAGAACATGAGCTTTTCCCTGCAGCATGCAGATTAGCACTATGCATCAAATTTCATTGTATGGATGTAATAACTGAATCATTTCATTTGTAAGTATACATCTCCAAAGAATCGTTTGCCAGTTATTATTATATACATTGTTTTATTATTTTTAAAAAAATTTATTTTTCAAGTGTGTTCTGAAAGTGATGTCTCTTTGCCAAGGTCATGAGACTTTTTTTATTTTTTTATTTAAATGAGTGTCACTATTAACACAGTACTGATAGTATTGCAGTTACAATGTCTGTGAAATGATATGAAATCTTATAATTTTGTATTTACAAATGTGTTCCTTGCGATTCATATTTTTACAAGTGACATGTGCTTGTGCCATATCAGGTTTTTTTTTTTTTTGGCATTGTATTATATATTTTGTCTTAAAGTATAGGTTCTGTAGTGCAGTTATATAAACAAAAATATTCAATTGAAAGACACTGATGTGGTGCTAGTGTGGGTAGTTTGGAGAAATGATCCAGGATCCTGTAATTTTTACACATATTTTTGTCACTGTCCCTCTCTGAATATTTTTTGAAAATTACAATAACATTGTGTTGTGTCTCGTGTCCTTAAATTTGCTCAACTTCATGACCAATTTTGACCATTCTAAATTTATTGGTTGATTTTAAGTACTGCAAGTTTTCTTTAGTTGAATCAGCTGCATTGAATTTAAATCAGTCTTGCAAACAGTTTTTGTGGCAACTTTTATTTTAAGTCACACCAATCGTAATTATTTATGCCTACATTTGTTCTAGTAGTAACAGCTCCACTTGTTGAAACCAAACACAAATACAGTGAACCCTCGATAACTCGAACTAAAAGGGGGGAGAAGCTGTCCGAGTTACGATTTGTCCGTGTTATTGAGGGACGTCCGGGTAGGAGAGGTAATCAGTCTTTAATCACAAGAAACGTGAGGAAATCAGTATGCTATAATTTCTACAAGCAAAAGAGGCGGCAATTTGTACGTATCAATTAACAGGAGCGGGTAGTGGGGAAATTATCACTGTACCGTGGAGAATTATAAAAGAATGTCAAACAACCTGGACCGGCAGATTCTTTTTTATTTATTTTTTATGCTACTTCTGGCTGATATGTTTTTATCTGTGCTAGAAGCTGGCTCCAGGCACCCTTCTACCACATAAAAGTTCTCACTCCCTTCTTTGCACTCCCTTCTCTCACGTCTGGCTGGCGACAGTCTACGTGCGTGTGTGTGTGTGAGTGAGAGATAATTGTTGGAGATAAGCTAGGGAGGTAGAGTGCGAGCGGAAATAGTCAAGTTCATCCGGTACAGTCTCAACAGTAATACAAACACTACACGTGACCACACGCAACTCACGAGATGTTTACGTGAAAAATTGCTTAACATCAGCGTGTCACAGTGTCTGCAGCCAGCTGCTTGTCTGATAATTAACGCTCACCTCCTACAGAGTTCCGAAGACACAAAAATAATTTTCCTCGTATACAAGAGCAGATACAATACTGTAATTAACAATCCTTTTGGATCACTGTACAGAAATATGTGAACTCATTTTAACACTACGGATTTTTAAAATTTCATTTTATGCATATAAACTGAATTATAAAACACGTAATTTACAGCTTTATTCTTATACAAGTTGTCACACTAAAAAGCAATAAAATTCTAATCATGTTCAACTGAGTTAAATGGGAGTAAAAACAACCAAAAGTAAAGCACAAAAAATATTAAAATAATGCATTTAAGATCATGAATTGTTACGTATCGGACAATTGTCTAAATTACTGTAACAGAAATGAGATTAGTCTGTTTATCAGCTGCGACTTGTAGTTCTACACATCACACCACAATCTCTCTTGTACCGATGTACTATTTGTTTACCATCTCCTCCAGATATATATCATTCAACCATTTCAAACGTTTCCTACAAGAAATTGTTTTTTTCCCAGGGTCTCTATGTTAGAATACGAGGCCAGGAAGAACGTAAATCTCAGTCTACCTTTCCTCTTTTTTTTTTTTTTTTTTTGTTTTGTTTTGTTTAGTTGAAGTATACGGCTGTGGTTGAAGTGATAATGTGCGCTTGTAGGCCTCTCTCCATACTATTGTACCTTGGCTGCGTCGTCATAGATCAGTGACGTCTTTACACACACTTTACACTTAAAATAAATTTCACAGATACCATCAACGTTAAAGGGAACTCAATAAAAGCCCATTCATTTTAATCATTTACCTTGTTCAAAAGTGAGGCCCTCTAGAATGCGGCCCGTGGCAAAAGCCCCTTTCTGCCCCCCCTGCCTTTTATAATTTATTAAGCTCTGATTTTTTCGATATTGCACCGACCTCTAGCGTAGTGGGTTAGGCGCCAGTTTACGGTGCGAGAGGCCCTGGGTTCGAATCATGGCTCGGGCATGGATGTTGTGTTGTTCTTTCACCTCACTTCACCCTCATCGGCTTGTAAGATGTCGCTAAAGGGCCGTAAAATGATCTCACTACCTTGCCTACATTGCAGTGCAAACCAATGGCTTTCAATTTTTTTATTAATGTCCGGAACAAATTGTTTTGCAATCTTGACTTTATCGCACATACAAGAACAAAATAAATTTCCCTTTAGGTGCCATTGTGACCTGTAGTTACCGTCCAATTCACCAGCATCATTTACTGAAATGTTTATTTCTGACGCACGTACGTGTATGGCTCGCGCGGTGAAGAGGGAGGAATGATAAAGAAGGGAGGTCTGCCTGCTGAGTTGCATCTCCACTCGCGCGCCTCGTTAGCAACATTTAACCACACGGAACTTGCCAGATATTTTACGGTGCTAAGCAGCTATGAGCAACTGCGTATAAAGGTTAATACTGTTTTTAAATAAAACATGATGGATTGAAATGAGGCAGGCACAATTTTATTATGATTTTTGACCAAAAAATAATTTAATAAAATTAATTTAATTTTTTGAATTTCTGTCCGAGTTATCCGAAGTCCGAGACATTGAGGTCCGAGTTATCGAGGGTTCACTGTATTAGAAAGTGAAAATTTCATATAACACTCTTTATGCATACCTTTTTCAAGAAACATGCAAAAATATTACATCTAGAGTAATGTTTTTTTTTTTTTTTAAGTTTGTTTAAAGAAGTGAGAACTAACTGGGACTGGATTGTAAACATTACTGACTGAGTTACCTATCTATGAATTTGTGTTCAAAAGCATATTTTTTATTAGGCTGTTTGTTTCGAGACTTAAATAAATATGCACCGTTGTGTTAACTTGTGTTTGCTAAGAGGGGCTAGATGTTTAAAATAATTTATTGGAGAATGAAGTTTGTATGATTGATAAACTGTAACTGGTTACTTGAAGTAAAAATTACAGAAAGTACAACCACCACATTAAATGGTTTTAGATAACAATTTTAATTTGTACTCATAATGCAAAAAACAAGTGCATAATTTTCAAACTAGCACATATTTGTTCCAATAATTTAGGTAAATGTCAGCTATTGATAATGCCTATTGAACTTTATACATTACAGTACTTTTTATTGCATACATTTTCCTGTGTAAATTTTATTAACATACCCTTCTTTTTTGTCTTAAAGTAATCTCGCCTTGTCTTTAAGTGATGTGTACCACCAATAAAAATTTGGGGGGGGAGGGGGGACAATTCAATGTGAGGGCAGGGAGAATGCTATATAAAAGTACCAAATTGAGTATGGATTAAGACATAACATGTGGTTTACACCTCTGTGTCAAGTGATACCAGTATTTTCCATATTTAAATTAAGTTTGAGAAGAAATATGCTTTTTTGTATGCCTTCATGTTAATGCTTAACTGAATGTTAATTTGTTGTAAGTGTTATGCTCTAATTAAAAAAAAATTGCTGTCGTGTAATATTTCAAACCATAGCTGAACTCACACAAAGCACTGAGACCCGGTTTTATCATCTCAAGTCACCTGGCAGCCGCTTGTTAGCCCGACCTCTGGTCAAATAAATAGAAGTGTTTTATAGGTGATGCAATAAAGATCACTCAGAAAAGCCCTGATTAATTTCTATTTTCTGCCAGTTTATGTCTTTCTGCTGCATGTAAACATAAACATTTCCACATGCTTTTATCTACATAAAAATATGTTAACATTTACACTACACTGCCCTGATAAATGTTATCTAAAATATGTACTAATTAAATGCACTGATGCTGAATATATGCTCAGTAGTAATATTAGCTATGTATACCTGAATTAACGTGTTATAACACTGATTTCTATGCATCGACTCTAATTGATACAACACACTACAATCTATTACCGTTACGAATTTCATAACTGTGTGCGTAGTCCTACATTCAAATTTGTAACTTAAACTGCCACTAAAACACACATGGCACAAACAATTTAAGTATTGAAGTTCCTTTCAGTATATTGCCATGAACGACGTTGACGCACTTAACAGAAACAATAAATAACCTATTTTCTTAATGTGTGAAACAGAAAACAGAACTGCTGTTTTTAGTTCCAGATACTCAGGCTGGCGATCATAAAACATAACAATTTACAAATTGCCAGTGACTTAACATAAGTTAGCAATGATATTCATAAACAATCATTGATAATACTTTTGAATGTGTTTATCAGAAACCCATATTTATTACACAAAAGACAAACACTTTCAATGACTCAACTTGCTTCCTAGGGAAGCGGAGAAAACCTAACTCTCATGCCATATGACGGTGGAATTTTGAACTACGTCTGTATCCTGGAGTCGCAGCGACAGTATGCAACGACAGTTGATGTGCAACGGCACGGTTGCATCGCTGTGTGCCGACGCTAATTTAAGTCAAATTATACTGTCAGTAGGTATGCCTATAAGATCATAAATAAATATTTTAAAGTAAATTAAATACAGAGAGGTTGATTGCATTTAATGTTCTTTCACGAATGTTGCATTCAAAAAGGAAGATACACGCAAGTACATGCAGTGATTCGCTACCAACCATACAAGCAATAAAGTAACTCCTGCTAATGTTAACTGATATGCGTAATAGCTAATGATTTTTTTTTTTTTTTTTTTTTTCAAAAGTTAAATCTTTAGTGCTCACTTCATCCCGAATGACCTATACCACTGCTATTTGGCTGGTTGTAAATCTAGTTGTGTCTTACGTCTGTTAGTAATGAGTGTAACCAGAATTTGATCATATTTGTGGTTCAGGTGTTCTGATGAAAACATTTTAGAGAAGTATTTGTTAATTGTTTCTGCTGGGCAAATGGGCTCACAATCAGACTTTGGTTACTGGGATAGAGAAAACAAATCCTCAACCATAGATTGCCGAAGTTTTACACTAAAGTCTGACATGTGCATCAAAAAATGAATGTTGGAACGAAAGTGAAATCGTACATACATAGTAATGCATGTTGTTAATAAGTTGTTTTATTTTAATGTTGAAAATTTAAATTAACGACAATTTTATTACGAACACAGAAATTCGGCAATGTGTTTCTTCAACCTTCCATTGTTTATCCACCATTACCTTTTGTAATTTTATACTGAATGTCAGATTCTCATGTGCCATTGCAGATTTTGTATTTACTGTATTTAATTGCGCAATGTTACGTTAAAGTTATTTTCAAAATGCCTAATGTTAAGTGTTGTTCTGCAACTGTAGTACTGTATGTACACATGCTATTTACCATGGAGTGTGAAGTATCTGGCCTCACCAGCACCTTTATAATTTGGTTTGTTTTAGTGTTTTTGGGCCCTAGGCTTATACATAAGGAATACATATATATTTTTCTCGGAGACTTAAAACCCCAGAAGACGTGTCAGTTTGCATTTAAACGCTGCCAGTCTGTCAAGTCCACATTTTTGTTGGTTACCATTCATTTATTAATGTACAAGTGAAAGGTGGGCACGATAATGGCCTACAGTGTGGTCATTGCCCGGCTTTCTGCATAAGAGGAACTAGTTTTCACCTTGTTGTTCAATGCATGTGAAATAGTGCTTCAAAAGTAATATGGTTTTTATAATTTATATATATATTTTAATATGTCATTTTTGACCAATGGAAGGTTGCACTAATGCAACTGCCTGAAACAATCAAGGAAGAACTGTTACTAAAAGAGATCTACACCTAAAGAACTAAACCACATGTTTATAGGGGACTTCAACTATTCGTAAATGCAATTTATGTAATTTTGAAAATTCTTTACATAAATGATTTCTGCGTGGCAGCCAGATAATTTGATTAATCTGAGATTTATTAGAGGAGGTTAAACTTGTAGTTTGTATGAGGGAAAGTGTGTATTTAATCATGTCAGTTTACTTGTATGACTTCAAATAACTTATTTTAGTTCAGGGTAAACTTGGAGACAGTTAATTTAAGGGTGAAATCATTTGAATTTCACATCACTTGTCAGGTGTCATTTTAATCCTTACTCAGCCTTTTTTCTCTTGATTTTTCTTTGTAATTTGAGAGCTGAAGTTTTATTCGCATTATAAGATTTACTTGTAGTTTACAGCGTCAACCGAGACATTAGGGGCACGACAGGCTGGTGCTGGGAGAGGGTGAACGAAGGCTTAGGAATGTGGGGATTTTTCGGGGAGTTGCAATGACGTACTTTGAGATGGACTGCTCTCCAAGTTAATGTATCACTCCGCCAACAGCGGGAATTAAATTAAATGTATATCTCAATTTTAAGTGAACTATTTGCTTAACAGAAATAATGATACATCAATTTTCTTGGAGGCTGGCGAGAATGAGTTCCTCGCCCCAGTGTTGTTACAGTCAGTTCTGTTGGTAGGACGTGTTTTTGCTGAGGAGAGTAAAGAAAGGGAGCGGTACTATGAGGGCGAAGTGGAAATATCGTGATAGGCATCGCTGTTATTTAACTGTCTTGTTTTTATTTATCTCCAACAGTTTTGGTGGTTCCGCAAACAGTGGTAACGGTGGTTGCAATGTAGATAAAGAGTTATTTTTTTTGTAATTGAACTTTATCTTTTTTTGCATGCCGCGCCCGAAAAGTCGTTCAAAACTACCCAGCCATAATGTGTTAGTCAATCTTTCGGCTGCCACGTACATTTTATCTGCAACTGTATTACTCTTCATTTGATGATTAAAAAGTAATGTAATGGTCAGGAACTTCACCGCTTTCATTTGTTTAGAGCTCGAACCCACGAACTTACCCTAGATTTAAGAAGTGTTCTATCGGCAGGTGTTAGGCAGAGAGCAAAATGTAGGCGTGTGTTGCACATTTTTTTCAAATGAATTAAAAACATCAGTACCACCACAGGAGCATAACCACAAAGATAAATAACCTGAATAATTCCTTTCAAAAGAAAAAACAGAGAGGTACCAATGACTTAAAATGAAAATTGTGCTACATTAGTGTTCTGAAGCTAGTGTTACAGTGTTGTGAATTGTAGCCTTAGATTAGCGTCCTTCGGGCATCTTTAACAAAAAAAATAAGGTTCTCGTTGTTTAACATCTTATTAAATGCTCCCTGCTTACAATTTACATTCTGATGTAAATATGTTATTGTTTGTTAGTAGCGAGACTCAAGTCAAGTGTTGCATTGATTCAACAAGTCTAAATTTAATTATTTTATATCAGCAGCAGGTAGTTTAATTTCTGTTAGGTTAACATACAGTTATTGCCACACATGAGGCTTATTTTTAAGAAAAGGGGGTTAGACTTAATTAACAGTTATTTAGACAGTTGTTTAAAATGTATACAATAACTGTGCACTTCTTATAATTTATAGTGTACAACTAGTATACTGTTAGTTGAATGTTAATTTGAATATCCAGATCTCTTAGAGGTAAACAATGGTTGGAAGGATAAATCTTTTTCTACCCCATGTAACATTATAAATCAGTAAAAGGTCAGGAATTTTTGTTTATTTTATTCACATATTCAGTGTTTAGGTATGTGCAATACAAGGTTAACTTTCCTGAAATTGTTTTTGTTGAGCGTTTATGCCTAGCATCAGCACTTTCACCTACATAGGTATTGTGTTTTATTTCTTCAGCTACGTTTGAACTGAGTTAGTCTGCAGATTGGTTTCAAGCAAACAAAATATTCTAGTACATCAATATCAGTAATATGCATTTCAAATGTGTCTTGTAAAAGACATTACATTGAAGTATGCCGCTCCCCTAAATTAAAATGAGTTCCACGAGTACTTCGAGTGATAATTAGGAATTTAACTACATAATCTGTATTAGAAAATAATGATACATTCTCTGGACTCATAACATTTGTTTGCGAACATTATCCATGTGTATTGGTGCGACAATATCCTGGTCACTGCATTAAAAAATGTAATGTGGGTCACTTTAGCAAGATGCTAAATCAGCTAACTATGTTTCATAATGAAGGTTGCATTGCTTATACAGCTGCATGATCCAGATGAATAATGTACACAGTCTTTTCTTCACATGTTGGTTTAATTATAATCGCCCAAATATTTTCAATACATAATTTCGAAATTCTTTTTTGCAAGACTAATTTATATTAAGTTCAAGTCAAAACTGCACAAATTTCCACATGGAAGTGAAATGTGGCACTGGCAGAAAAAAAAAGTGAAATGTTGGCAGATTCATGGTGTTCAAAATAAAATTAAGTTCCCATCCTCAGGTTGCACAATGCCTTAACCAACAAATGAAATATTAATTTTACCCTAAACTTGGGTAGACATTAGGTCCACTCAGGCCGAAAAAACTGAAGTACATAATAAATAAGGGGAAAAAACTTCCTCGACCACAAACGCCCCCATGATTGCCGTGACCGCCTCACAAACGCTGCCGACAGCTCACAACCACTTCACACAAACTCACAGCTCAAAGCCCAAAATAGAATTGCCGACAAACACAGTCACGCTTCCTTCCCCACTACAGCGCCCCTGGTAGCCACCCAACACATTAAGGAGTTGTTACAAAAAACTAAACTGTGTTAAATATGATGAACAATCACAAACTTAATACTCACAAGCCACATTTCAAGTGAAAATATTGCTTTCTAAAACATAATAACACTTAATATCACAAGATATAGTTCAACATTTTTTAGCAGCACATCTTTTGATTGGCCCATGCCGGCTCGCACAAAACATACCTCTGTCTCTGTTGCACACTCAACTTGTGGACGTGCACGTGCGCTCCAGTGAAAATTAAAAGTAGTAAATACGGTTACAATCTAAATTTAGCTGTTTCAGGAACTTAAAGCACACCTGTGCAGTTGCATTTTAACTGGTCAACAATACATCCAGCCTGAAGTTAAATGCAATTACTTTTAAAAATATTTAAACTGCTTTAAATTATGGTATTCAAATAAAATTAATGACACAAAGTAACCTCAAACTAAATTAAATATAGAGTAATTTAAAATCTGACACAGGTAAAGTCCAGACATACCCTTCTGAACTCCTGCCGACAATACCTAAAGATAATAAACTAAATAGATAGTAGCAAATTCAATAATGTACACAAAAGAAAATAAACAAAATAATAATGATAACGGAAATAATTAAGGCCAAAGTGGGTAGGTGGACCGCCTGACACTTGTGACTGGATGTGGGCAGGAGGGTATATTTTAGCCACCAATAAGTCAACACACTCTGATTGTTAGTGCTTGTACATAGGTACATAAATTACTGTAATAAGGATTTTTTTAGCTACAAATGTTTGTAATCCGTGAGAAATCATTGTTTTGTATGCAAACATACACACAAGCAAGTAAGTACTGTAAGTAGTGTTTAAATTGTATCCTTTTGGTTATTTATCCGAACAGGTTTATTGACCAACTAAAATGACTGTTATTACCAGTATGAACAAAACTTTTCCATTATATATTGTATGGAAGGTTTTTTATAGCTTGAGTCATCCATAGGTACATGGAAATCACCCTATGTACTACAAGTCTACAATTTCATTTTTTTTATTATTTTTATTAGATGTAAACTATGGCAAAATGTGTTTTTATATTATAGTTTCATTACTTGAATTGAATTTTCAGTCAAGAAGTTTATGTTACAAACTTTTAAACATTGAAACAATGAACCTAATTTATTATTATTATTTTTTTTTTTTTTCAAATCTTCGTCTTTTGCAATGCATAGTCATAACCTTAAAGTTTATTGTGTATGTACTGTCAACTCTCAATTTTTTGAACACTATAACTGCGAAATTCTTGAAGTGACAATCCTTCTCGGGAACGTAAGGAAAAAAATTAACAGGTTTTAAAAATTTTTATTTCTAGATAAGCAATAAGTTTGTTCCATTTATGGTACTTTGGCCACAAATGATTGTGATTTTTTTTTCAACAACTACTGTATAGGTACAACTTGCATGTGTGTTGTTAGAATAAGTGCCAACAAACAGCACCTAGCTGGCTCCACCTGCACCCTCCTCTAGCTGGCTGGCTGCTTCTCCAATGTCATTGTCACTTGCCTATGTTTCATCACATGTGTACTGTAACTGTTCCTCCTATGTGATTTCACGTGCCCTTGCTATTTATATGCAGTTTAACCTCATTAATCCGGGATGGTCTGGACTTACTCAGTCACAGGTTAACTGTTTATAGTTAACGCAAGGTACGTTTATGCAATAGTCGCTGTGATGTTAATACTGTACACATATAGTCAAGGGCACAGAACTTCAAGTCTTTCGAACTTTAGACTCTTGATAAAGTTATGGATAGGAAAACATCCATAATTCATAATAAATTTTATGTTTTTACAACAATTACTTCCCTATAAATTAGCAGGCTCGTGAAAATGTAAATTCTGCTCACTGACAAATCACGTCCTGCTCAGCATTTATCCTTTGTTATTGCCCAACAAAAGGTACGATTACCTTTCGTCGTCATTTTATTCGTAGAAACGTCTACTGTACATATTTTTACAATGAATTAATTTTATCAACCTACGAATTGTTAGGCCAGCAGAAATGCAACTTGCACTTTCTAAACTTCCTCTTAGCCCTCGTTGCTTATTGTACAGTTTGAATTTAATGTCAGCAAATTGTTCTTTTAATTTAATTTCTTGTTACAACTTAACTTTGGTAAAAATGTTTTTGCAGTGTGTCACTACTGTCTACTACGTTTTCATAACAATATACAGTAGTTAATACACCAGTTGAATAGTATTGCACAAGTTATCATCAAGCAGAATGTGTTCATCTGTCCTGTCAATATCTGGTACAGGAACTCTGCATACAAATAAAATTATTGTTATATGTCAGCATGTATACGATGGTATTGCATAATTTATGGTTATAGCACATATTCACTTGTCAAATTTAACTGTTTGTGTAACATATAGAAATTTTTGGCACAAAAATATTGTTAAGATGTCAATCCGTGGTGTGTTAACCTTACCGAAGTTTTATTATAGTATGGTATTTGTACGCAGTAAAGTTACGTCACGCATCAGAACTTTCAATTGAAAATAATAATATGGAATAAATTTCTTCCTTGATTAAATATTTTATGGCAGTTTCGTCTATAATCGTGTATGTACTTCACGTTGATTGATTTTTTTCAAGGCAGTAAATACTATGGTTTTAGCTAATCATTTAAGGAACAAAATTCTGGTTAGTTAACTTTTTAGTTGAAGCTGTATGATTTATTGTTTTGAAAAGAATTAGCTATCACTGCAAGAACTATTTTAAACAAAGTTGCTAAACAGATTTTTGGTATCTACTAAGGTTTAAGCTTAAAAAAATAATTATCGCAAAAAACAGTAAAAACTAGAGCATGTCTTTAAATTTCTGTGGTTGATGTTTTATGTACCGTTATCAGTTTCAATATAAACTACTATTAACCTGTGTAGTTAAGTCGCCATCTTTTCGTATAGCTCTTTATACAACACAGGAACAACATACAACAATTGTTATACAACAATTGTTATACAACAAAGGAAGCTGTAACATCTAGTTAACCACATTAGCAACTGTCTCGTGCAGCCACTAAAGGTGGATTTAAAACGATCTGTCGTGTCCGTCCGTCGATCACGTGACTTCCAGCCAATCAGGTGTCTGGAATAATTCTATCCATCCGTTCGTCGAAAGCTTGCCAAGCTTTAACTTTTAACGGATGGACGGGTGAAATCACAGCCTTCTAAAGATGGCGACGATCATTTTAGCGGTTTATTCTAATAAGAAGGCTGTGATATTTTTGTATGTTTGTTAGATGATGCTGTAAATTTTATTTTGAAAATATGATAGTGATAATTTTGGCATCCAGGAAAAATTAAAACACCAACCGAAATTATTTTTTACATAATGTTTACTCGCATTACACCAAAAATATTTTAATTAGTAAATAATTATGCTCGTGAAATTTCTTTGTGGTGAAGAACAGTGGTTGCAATTATTATAAACAAATAAAGATTGATTAATAATCTGTAAAAATAAATAATCTATTTAAGGTAATTTTTTTATATTCCACAGAAGTTTTCTGTTTGTGCATTGGTAGTATTGCAAATTTTAAGGACTATCGACGGATGGATGACACGTTTTTGTAAATCGCTAGCATTTCTTACAGATGTAACGGGCCAAAAAACTGGCAGACAAACGGATGTGACGGATTGTTGTAAATCCACCTTAAGCAGTTGGTTAGTGTTCAGGTTAAATATGACTAGTAGGAGTGCTAAACCAAAAACCTGGCATAGCCTGCAACCAACCCTTGAATCAGAGTTTAACGGGAGATGGTAAAACTATCCCTTCATGCACGCCTACATTACTGAGCTTGTAACAAAATTGTAAAGCTATATACTTGGTGTAAGAAGAACATGAGAGTTGTACAATTTTGTAAGTTTTGTTCTATTAATTACTGTATCAGACTTCTGGAAAACATGGGAATTATTTTTAATAAGTTTGACAAAAATTAAGTGGATTAATGAAAACATTAAAGACAACAATAGGGATACTAATTTTTTCGTAAATAGAAACAAGAGTTTTTATTTCTTGTTGACAACTAAGTACAAGTATGTACACCCAGCAACACACTAAGTGTTGCCTCTCTACAGGCCAGAATTTTGTCTAGTCCCTCTTTGAAGATCTTCGGCAGCGTACAGAGACACACATCAAAATTACAACTACCCTGTGTGCTCCTCACGCCACTTTCGTACCTATCTTGAGAGACAGGTTCAAATTCAGGTAATAGAAAATAATTTTTTTTTTCCACACAAAGTCTATTAAAATGACTGAGAAGATTCAAAAGAATTAAGTACTTATCATGTCATTTGTAAATTGTAAAAATAGCTGAACTATAAAGTCATGTTTATTCCAATTGTTAGTTAAAAACTGAAAATTGATTGTTGGTAGTTTACGAATATAAGGTATCCGTGCGGTTTACATTTAAGACCAAATTATTAACATAATATTTATTTGAAGCGAAGGAACAATAGAGCTGTAACTGAAAACTGTTGATAGTATTTTCGCATCATAAGTTCATAACTGTCATAAAAATCAATACAAGCTATGCATTGTTCATATTGGCATTTTAATTGTTTAATAATACAAGAAATCGTATGTCACCTGGGTCATTGGTCAATTACAAGTATTAGCTGCCCTGCTGCGGCTTTGCCTGCATGGACTAATTTAATGTAAACAGCAACTATTTTTGAAATATTGGCTAGTGGTTGTACTCTCTTTTTATGTCCTGGAACTGCAGTGATCGAATGTTTATACTGTTCGCCTCCCACCACAGCGATCCACATTCGATTTCCGGCAAGCATCGGTCCCCAGATATTTGCATGTGAGAGTCATGCCGGACAATGCCGTTGGTCTGTTGGTTTTCTCTGGGACCTCCCGTTTCCCCCGTCCTTTCATTTCGATGCTGCTCCATACTCACCTGTCACCTCTCACTAGCATTGAAGACCTCTATGTTATGGGCTGAGCAAAATCACTCGCTCATTTTAATGTTATATTTGCCTAAATCTGTTTCAAACAAAGATTTTTACGCCAAAATGAGTCTCTTAAGACCCACCGACACAAACTTAAATAATGTTGGGTACCTATATTCAGAGACAACACACGTAATGTCTGGCAGCTGTCTTTAATATGCGCATATCACAGTCCTTCCCCACACCCTTTTTTCTGAGCAATGCTTTCGGAGATATTCTTTTGATATTTAACAACAGTATTGTAACCCGGCTGGATTCCCAGCTGGTTCAACAGGATATTTCCAAGTAGGAACTGTAACTAGATTACAGAGGTAGCCTACATGGTTGGGTGTTGCACAATGGTTAACCAATTATTTAAACAAACTATTAAAACATCCAGCAATGCATAATGGTAAACCGGGAACCCCCGTGACATGCAAAAAAGCTATTCTTGTACTCTACTAATTACCCAATAATGGATGCCAAGGCAAACCAAGAAATGAGATTGGGGTGTGTATTGTTTTGGTTTCAATCAAGAATCAAGAACCACACAAGAATTTGGTAAATACGTACTATGTTGATCAAATGGGCTACTTGCATGAAATTTAAAATACATTATAAATAAATCCACGTAAAACTACAAGGAAGAATATGAAAATGTTGGAATATTTTGTTAAAAGAGTTTCGTGTAGCCGTACGATGCATATAACAGATACGGAAACATCTACCGCCTTGGCGCTGACTGAAAACTGGTTCTACATCATCAGTCTGTATTGCATCATAATACTTTGTTCGTCATCTGATCACTGAAGTTAAGTAGTTTCGAGCGTGGTTAGCACTTGGATGGGTGACTGCCAGGGAACACCAGAACCGTGTGCAGCTGGTGCATATATGAAAACAGGTTGGACTAAAATAAAGGTCAACACAAGAACAACACAGAAGAGTAAATTTTCTCAATAGATGACTGTTAACATCCTTTTGGCTTGCTTTCGATTTTTCACGGGTTGCGTTCGCTATGGTCTCAAAAAAATAAACGTAATTTCCCTTGCAGTATTTTAAATTGTGAACATGTATTGATTAAACTACATTATGTTTTTAATTACTTCAATTGTAACAGCATTTTTAATCAGTTTCCTATAATATGAAACTAAAAAAATTTTAACTAAGCTGTTAGAAAAATTTCCTATAGTTACAGAATAAATAAAACTGCTGCTTATTTTGAAAATTATATATACAGTATTTGTTTATACATGTTCCAACTTATGTATGGCGGTTTAAATGTTCTTTGGATGCTGCAGTTCAGTGGGCAGGCAGTAAGAAAGAAAAACAACCTTAATACAGAAATATCCCGCATACAGAAATTCAAGTCTTATATTTAAAAAAATACATATATATTTATGTATATAGCCTAAAAACCAATAGAATGCCAAATTGTGTTTGAAAGCTTTTTATTGTATTTTCCACTTACAGCGACACATGTATGTGAATCTGCGTGTTAATAAAATTTTGTTCTGGTAGGAAACGGGTTTTTCTCTGTCTGCTCCTTTAATTCAGTTGTGTACATGCAACAGTCTCTATAATAAAGAAGTGTTATTTTAATTATGCCTAGGTGCTTGCATATTCTTGGAAACAAACAAAGACGGAAAATTCCGTCAGTGAAATGCTTTTTATTTGTTATTTAGCAGCCATTAAAATGTATGCGTGTCTCGTGAAATAATTGAATTTAATTATTTAACATATAATTCTAAATTAATAACTTTGTTAAAAGTATGTATCCAAATATGAGCCAGATATAGCAGTCTGCATTCCAATTTACTTATTTTTATTTTAAATAAAACAGTTTTATATATCAACTGCATGTTCTCATAAAGAAAATAAAAATATTTATGATTATATGTACTTATTATTTGCTTCACTTCTGGGATTTAAACCAGCACGCCCCACAATATTTGCATGTATTACATAAAATGTGTTTCACTTATAATGGTGGTATCTGCGAACCATATTGTAAATAGACTTTACACATAGTTATTTTGACATTTTATAAGTTTATGTTCACACTTCTTTGGTGCAAATGTACAGTTTAATGTTCGTCTTTGTGCCTTTATGGATATCTGCGATAATGTTATGCAGTACTGTTGTTAGAATTGTCAAAATTTCTTATTGCATTAAGTGTAGACCGTACTCTGCATTTTACCTTACAGATAATGAAACACCTTATATTTGCAAATATAGGTACGTATGTGACATTCCACCAATTATTTTGAAAAAAATTTATAGGTATTTACTATTTAATAAAAGTTTCAGACCGTATTCTTAATATTTATATCAGAAAATTATAACATGCTTCACCTAGTCTGCTATAGCATTGAGTTTTCTGTAAGCCAAATAAGAAATATCGGTGGAAGCTTTAGCGGTTTCTTCAAAAAACATGAAAGGCCTACTAGTTGGCAACGAGGTAAAATTTTTTTTCTAGTCGAAAGCAAAACCATGTTTTATCAAAATACACAAAAGGAAATGTTTCTAGGTGTAGTATAAATAAAATATTCTTCCCAATATAAAACATTTAAATCAACCATAATCCACAATTACGTATACTGAAATGTATTTTGCAGCACTGCCATTTATAATGCAATAAATGCTACCATAAGATTAGTGTTTATTATTTTCATGAAACTATTCCATAAATAGAACAAACTGAAAAGGTGATTAAATAAAAAACCATATTTTATGAACACAACACACTTCAGTAACCACAGTTTAAAGCTGGCTTACATATTAAAGGAATATTTTAATTTCTGATAACAGCACATATTTACAAATTCTTCTACGAAATGCTTACATGATTGGTAGTTTGTCATTTTCATCTAATGAAGGTTGTGAAGTTATATACTTATGTAAAATAACAGTTTTGTGTAAGTATTTAACAAAAATAGCTTGTTTTAACTTAGAATCGTACAGGTATGGGGCTTTACAGTACTTAATTATGACAAACAATCCAGGTGACAATTTTTTTTTATATTATCAAACTATTAAAATGCCAGTGTGAACAATACACATAGTTTGTAATGGTTTTATGACAATTAAGAACTTACGTTGTGAAAATAATATAACAGTTTTCAGTTACACCTCCTTTGTTTCCATGCTTCAAATAAATATTCTGTTAAAAAGTTTGTCTTCAATTACCCACCATACACATATCTTATATTTGTAAACAAGTAACAGTTAATTTTCATCTTTTAACTAATAGGATTTAACATGACTTTATAGTTTAGTTTTTTTTACAATCACAAATGATAAGCATGATAAGTAGTTATTTCTTTTGAATCTTCTCAGTCATTTTAATTGACTGTTTGTGGAAAAAGAATTTTTTTGCCATCACCTGGATTTGAACCTCCACCTCAAGAAATGGAGTGCCGTGAGGAGTGTGTTGGATTGTAGCTATTTTGATGTGTGTGTCTGTACGCTGCCAAAGAGAGCCGAAGTGGGACTTAAGACAAAATTCTGGCCTGTAGAGAGGCAACATTTTGTGTGTTTGTTGCTGAGTGTACATAGATAACTTGTATTTGGAACAGAATACAAGTCCAAGTTGAGCAAATTGTAATTTTCTTTCTACACATGTGTGTTCACTTGCATTGAGAGTGTAAGTATGTCTGCACCGATTCTTGCAGTGGGTTTGTATTATGAACATGAAAGTTTTTTTTGGCATACACCTTGCTAGAATCGTTCAAAGATCATATTAATAATTGTAATGAAGCAGTCTGCAAAGTGTTACGTTTTCCATGCCATCAACAATTTTTATGTTTAAAGTATTTTTAAAATTACTTACCTTGTGTGTCAATGTTTTGATCCAAAAAATAGTAAATTTAAGAAAAATCATGAATTTGAAACCATGGTTCTGGTATGTAACACTTTCTTTTAATGAATTTTGTTAAATGTTAATGGAGAGTATGCCAAATAGTCTTTTTCAAAGATTTTTTAGGAATATTGTTCCATCAATATTTTAAAACATAGACTATGTGAGTACATTATTATTTTCTTGGTTATCTTTAATTCTGTTGTGTTAATAAAAATTTAGTTCTGTAAATTTTTGTAGATTTGAACCAGTAGCATGGTGTTTTTCTGTAGAGGTAACAGATATTGTGTACAAGGCAGATAATCTGCAAGACTAACATTGCTGGTCAAGTACACCATAGTACAATATTTAATATTGTAAAAATGAAATTTCTACAAAAAAAAGCACTTCAAAACTTTAAAAATATTGAGATTGTGTTAGAGAACGTGATTTAATTTGTGCAATTTTTGTAATTCATAAGAAGAAAAATTACATTGGCTTTCTGATATGTTGTGATGATTTATCTCACTTCACGAGCAGTGTTCAGTTTGGGCTCTGTGATTCCAGTGGAGTGTGCAAGTTAACGTATTTAGTCTGTATCTCTACATTTTTGCAACTTTTAAAAATTTTATTATTTCAGTAATTTTTTGCAAACTACTGTGTTGAAAATATTACAGAATTTATATTTTGGTAAAATTTAAAATACAATATGTATCTATCAAATGTTGTAAACCACAGTCCTACAGATATTGGCTTCACAAGGCATCTCGTATTCACTTTGGAATAATAATCTATCATTTGTATCTTTGTGGAATATTAATGCACTATAGAAATTTAAAACTTGACTTTGTTTATTGACTATTATAAAAGTAAAACTATGAAGAATGTTTAGGTAGTTGTATAGATACTAAAATTTGAAGAACAGTTACATTCTAAGAGCCCTGTTTTTTTTGTGTGTGTGTGTTTATATGTATATATACAGTAACAATGTGTTCATTTACATACACACATGCAGTGTAGTATGTATTCAGATTCCTGAAATGAGGTTCAGAACCAAAGTGTGTCTCGTCAACATCAATGTCATTAGCGACAGAACCAATAGCTCTGACACAGGAAGGGAAATGGCATGGCCTGTACATAGGAACTATCTCAGAATCAGCGTTTAATTTTTTTTTAAACTGTGGAAAACCTTTATCAACTTGATTACGTTAGACCGAGAATCAAATCTCCCAAATGAAAATCCGTTGTTCTACAAATGTGCCACCTCTTTTCATAAAACCAGAATTTAAATATTTGAATACAGTAAATCCCTGTTATGTCATTTTTGAGGGGACCTGGGAAAAAAGTGTTAAATGCAGGAAAATTTGTAAGCAGGAATCAATAATTTTACCAAAGTAACTTCCAGTTTCACAGTTTTATGTATTCAGTAGTTAATCAACCAGAAATTAGATTAAATTGCTATGCAGTTTATATGCCTTTAAAAATATAATTTATAAAATATAATTCAATAAATGTAATATATAAGACTGACTTTCCCACTTCACTTCTGTACATTTATCATAGTATTATTCATAATCATAATCCCCAATGTAACTGTACTTCTCTAGTGATGCCTTTCCAAACATAAACTGCTTTCTGTAGCTGTCTTTTATGCGACTGCTACTGTTTAAAAACTTTGCTTGAGTTGTGGTTGTTACTTGAGCAAAAAGAAATGTTACCATGAAGGAAATAATAACTACTATAGTCTGTCTCGCGTAAGAATTCCATTTTGTGACAGTTGTGTTTGCAGTGTGTACTTTACAGCTGTTGTCATGTAATAAGCAGTGTTTCCCTCTCTCATAAGTGATTTTTGCACAATCACACTCAACTGTTTCTCAAAATGTACAGTAGGTACATAAAAATGAAGAGTATTTTTCTGTAGAAATTTGTAAACATATTATTCTTCAGAACTGTAAAAAAAAAAATGGGATTCTTGTGTGAGACAGACTATATACTGTTACAGTGAGGAAATCAGAAAAAAAAAAATTGTATTAACATGCAGGAATGTAATAACAGGGTTCTATTGTTACACATTTTTTTTTTTGCTATATTGTTCTATGGTGACCAGATAAAATAAAATTACTGTAAGCGTACGGAACATCAGCAAGATGTGTGCACATAGTTTATTTTCAATATTTGCTATTTGTGTATTGATAAATATTTTTGTGTACTCTGTTAGATATCTCCTGTAAAATTTTAAACCTACATATGTAGAAAGTTATCATTCTTTAAACAATACACTTAAGTTAAAAATGCACATGCTGTAAACATTTCCAGTGAATATAAATTCACACACAATAATCTAATGTGTGAAAACTAAATTTTACTATGAAACAATAATTCTGAAACTGCTGAGACACAATGTATCATTTCTCTAAGAAGAAAGTTTTTTGTATACTTATAAGCAGTTCAAAGAAATTCATGCAGTGCTTCTACCCGAGATGTACCGTAATAATGTGTATTTTCATCTTAGTTATTAATTGGTGATTAAAAATTATTTTACACAACAATAAAATGCAAGGATACATTAGTTTCACAATGCATCTTAAACATTAACATACTGTTTTACCATTAAAACATTTTACCACCATATAATTTGCTATACTAGTCACTTAAATAATGGTATACTTCATTGGTGTTTTGATACCAACAAAATCAGTAGTAGAGAGTAAACACATTTACTTGCTTTGTAATTGTAACACAAAATGGTCAGTGAATAAAAATAGCTGTTTTTATAAAGCATTTTACTTATGCCAAGATTACACTTCACTCAAGATGATGCTTTAATTGGGCATGGTACATAAGTTTACGCAAAAAATATTTGTTAGGTTTGCTTGAATCTGAAACTCAATACAGACAAATTTGAAAACAACAGCAAACTTAAAAATTGTATTTGTCACATTTATAAGCAGACACGTTCCACTCCTCAACTGTAAAATCCTCGAGTTCATAAACAGATGAGTACTGCCAATAGTTGTGATGGATTTCCTAGCATACTAAATAAAATATATATTGAATCCTTGTTTGCATAGCAAGATTGAGCGAACTCACGCATCCAAGCAATTTGTTTTGTGGTATTCTGTAAAGATTATGAATTTTAATTTGGAATATTGTCTACTTTTTTTTGTAGCTATTGTAAGGTTCTGTGCAAGAGCCTAGGGTTAATCCCTTTGCAACAGACTTAGCAAATTAGTGTGTGTGCTGTTTGAGAATTGTACCTATGGGTTAATAACAGTAGCTGTCAAATTTTATTGAGCTAATGTACGGCATTTTGCCTCAGATATGATTTTATTTTCAAATTAATATCTATCTCATTTCTAAGTGCCAACAAAATTATATATAATGCAACTGATCTATTTTAACTTGGCGTGAAGCAGCAGTATGCTACCAGATATTCATGTGGGTGAGTGTAAACCCTTCTAGACTTGCAGGAACTGGTACTGACTTTTGCTTAATTGTCTTTCAAAATCATGTATACTCTGTGTGACAGATTACAGAAGGCTAACGGAATTAATTGTTGCTGACAGCACAGATGAAGCGTATGTGTAGCAATATCTTACTTATATGTAATTTTTTTACCTCCCAGTTAAATAATCCTTGATTTATTTGCCTTTAAGATTTACAATTCAAATTGATTACAAAATAGTTTTTAAAGTTAGTCTATACAAAAACACACGTACCTGAAAATAATAATCTAGCCGTAGATTTTTTATAGTCTTCAGTCAAGTAACTTTCAAACGTCAGGAGGTTTTTGATTGTTTCAGTGCACATTGTAGTTTGTGGTGTAAAATAAATACTGTACTTCCATATAAAAGATACATTTTAGATTTTTTTTTTTTTTTTTTAATCATTACTTGCACACTCTGCACATCATTTTTTATAGCAATCTTATGTGTTGGATCTTGTTTATTGAACAAAAGTTCCTTATTCATATCCTATATGTATCTTGATACTGTGCAAGTTATTGCAACATTTCTCAGTTATGAATGAAAACTGCATCATGATTTAAAATATTTTTGTCAAGCAACATTATTCATTGTCATTATTTGTGCACTCATTATGTACTTAAAGTGTGTGTATAATTTGTATGTAAATAGTACTGAAGTAAATACTACGTATTTACGTTTGCTGAAAATGTCACATGTGCAATGAAGATTTAAAAGAAAAAATTATTTGGGTTGATTAAATAATATTTGTGTGATAAATAAATAATTTTTATGCTGTGAACATTACAACGTGCATTATCTGAACATTCAGTAGTATGTCTGTTTGTACTTGAGTGGATGGATGGATGGATGGATGGATGGATGGATGGATGGATGGATTGATTTATTTGCAGAAAGTTTTAAGGAACAGTGGCTGTCTGTATTTTCAGGTCTGTTGGTCCCCCCACCCCCTCCAACTTACTTACCAATCCATTATCAAGTGCCAGTGTTCTTGGAATACATTTGTGACACAAGTAAACTATGCACCACATACATATTTAGTGGTACTGGTAAGTCATTTTGTTCAGAGCCTCATTGTAGAAATACAGCACAAGAGCTCACAAGATTGTTAGCAAGATAAACATTACTCTATCAGTATGGTGAACTCTTGGAACATCCGTGCAGTGACACTGTAATGTGATATACAGGAAGTTCACAAAAAAAAAAAAAAAACAGACAAACTCCGACAAGTGGTTCCTCGTGAAATATAAAGCAGGAAATATGTGAGACACTTTGTACTTAACCGTAATATTAAGGGAGTAATTCGTCTTTGAAAATCAAATTTTAAAACTTTGATTTCCTCACAAAACTTAAAACTGATCCACATAAACTGACAATACTCAAGATATTACTTCATGGCAATACGGCTGACAAACCAACAAAAAATACCAGTCAACAAAAAATACCAGTTGATACACTCAACCATTATGAAAATAAAAGGGTGGCCACTCTTAAATTACAGACAACTTTTTTAACTAAAGGATAATCCAACATTTAAAAGTGAATTATTGGGTAATGTGAACTTAGTAATAAAAAAGGTCCACTTGTAGCGACTGTCTAGGATGCATAGTTTTTGTGCAAAACACATGTCAAGTTTTGGCGTGGTGACACAGAGCATGTAAGCAACACTGCGAACACGAGTGCC
Source organism: Medauroidea extradentata (assembly GCA_003012365.1). Classification (NCBI taxonomy): domain Eukaryota; kingdom Metazoa; phylum Arthropoda; class Insecta; order Phasmatodea; family Phasmatidae; genus Medauroidea; species Medauroidea extradentata. The sequence goes on from PNEQ01000254.1 coordinate 87,929, forward strand.
TGCTTTATTCCGCAGCGCCGACACACATGATGGTGGACATTCAGTAAATAACAAACTGGTATATTTTAACTCAGTCGTTCACCCAGAAGCCCGTTCTACTGCTTGCTGGCGCGCTGTTGCCACATCACATGGTAAAGACCTCCACTCATTCAACATTCACGACGTCTGTCATAAAATGAAGCACAGTTATTTCAAATTATTAATATCATAGTGTTTTCGTGATGGGCATAGTTAGCCTGAAGATTTCAAAACAATTAAAATTCACTTTTAATGGAAATTCTAGTAAGAAATAATATTTACTCTATTTTTATTTTTATTATTATACTATCATTAGAAGCCTACATCACAAACCACATTGAATGCTGTTGTAACAATTTATATACAGCAAGGATGTTGTCCAAATATATTTTGGTTGCGCTTCATTAATGGATATAATTTGCTTAAATTACAATGTGTAGTAAAAATTTTTTTCTGATGTAAATTAATTTTTGTTGGCTTGGCTCCTAGCTTGTTAACTGTGTCTTTGTAAATTTTTTTTACTGAAACCAATGTTCTAAAATAATCACTACTTAAACAAGTTGAATATTTAGTATATTTAAGTATGAAAAATGCTTAAATATCACAACTTTACTCACTGAACAATTTTACTGGTTTATTAGAGTGGTTGAGTGTTTCAAGATGTACCCCCCCCCCCTCCCTATTCCCTTCTCAGTCCCAAAACGTTCCTACGCTCCTGACTATGTAAGTTTTGTAGGAACAAAGCTGTAGTGTGTCAAGCAGTTTTTTTTTTATATATAAATAGGCGAAGGTGCTGTCAAACAATGTGGGCAGTCACATCTTTATTAATTTTTTTATGCTGCTACTTCTGGCTGATCCTTTTTTTATCTCTGTGCTAGAAGATGGCACCAAGGCACCCTTCTATCACATAAAAGTTTTCGTCTGACTGGCGATAACCAATGTGCGTGCAAGTGTGGGAGAGATAAGAAATGATCGTTGGAGATAAGCTAGGGCGGTTGCGAGCGGAAGTAGTCAAGGTCAACCGGTATTGTCTCCCAGTGTTGCCAACCGTAGCGGAATTCCGCTACACGTAGCGGAATTTTGTTAGACTTGTAGCGGAATTATCTCTTTTCGGGTTGGCAACACTGCTCATCACAACAGCAATACAAACACCGCACGTGACCACACGCATCTCACACAAGATGTTTACATTGAAAAATACCTTACGTCCGTATGTCACAAAGTTGAGCGTAGGGGCAGTTGCAGGCCCCATGTTATAACTGGGCAGACTGGGCAACTGCCCAGGGTGGCAATCTTGAAGGGGCGCAACTCGCAAGAGTAATATGTTGTTTCTTTAAATAAAAATATTTACTTGACAAATTACACCATTTTGTAACTTTATGTATTTTATGCACACACATTCTTAAGAGAAATAATGCACAAAAACACATTTTTCAAATTTTTTGCATGGATTTTGTTGGGGGGGGGGGGTGGAGCGGGATTAATTTGAATCTTCCCGTGCCCAGGGCGCCAGGCACCTAAACCCGGGGCCTGGGCAGTTGCTAGCCTGATAGTTACTCTACCCTCCTACAAAGTTACAAAGGTACAAAAATAATTTTCTTCGTATACATGAATAAAAACGGTACTGTAATTAACAATCCTTCTGGGTCACTGTACATATGTGAACACATTTTAACACTACTAATATTAAAATTTAATTTTATGTAGCCTATATAAATTGCATCATAGAACACATAATTTACAGTTTATTCTTACACAATTTGTCATATTATAAAGCAATAAAATTTTAATCATGTTCTACAGAGTTACAGTATTTACTCGCGTAATCGCCGCATATTTTTGACCAAATTTTAGGCCCAAAAAATGGGGTGTGGCCATTATAAGGGGTTTTCAAAAAAATTACCTTCTAAATTTTTTTGGTGTGGAATATAACAAATGTACATTTTTTTCTATATTTACTCGTTCATAACATGACCATTTCTTTTCAAATAAAGAAAAAGATTTTGTCGGTGTATAGTAAACATGGAAAAATTAAGACTACAAAATCTTGTTAATCCATTCATGTGCGTCACTCAATGAAAGTCGTTTAAAATTATCCCGCATAAGACGTTTACATTTTACGGTCCATTACATGTACGCTATTATTTCCCGTGAAGTAGTTTATAAACAAATCCGATTCACGCATAAAACGTTACAACCTCCAGACGCCGTTACGTTATCAACAGAGCATCATCAACCAGCAAGCGTGACTCATCGTGTCCGTCTTGGGCTTGGATGCAGGGCCGGTCCTAGGTGTAAGCGAAGTACGCGGTCGCGTAGGGCGCCGGACAAAGTGGGGCGCCGCAGCCACGGCTCGACCTTCATAGACCCACAAGCCGCAAAAATTGTTTCAGTAAACAAAACATATATAAGATTAAATTATTACTGCAAGTAAAGGATTGGGTTTAGTAATAATAATAATAATAATACGTTCTCAATCGTTACTTTAAGAGATAAAAGAAGCCCAACTTCATGCAACTTAATACAAAGCAGACGATAACTCTTCCTCCCCCACCTCTTGAACATACCAGCCAAGATAAAATGACCTACGTCCGTGTCTCATGTGTCAGCGAGGCAAACTGGCATCTGGTATAGTGTGTCGACGGGTAGGAGACAGTCGTGTAGGTTACTTTTTTAACAAGCAATTTGCTGTACAATCGATATGGTGTAGTTAAACGTTTTCGGTTGGTGTTACTGTAATTTATGTAAACAAAATTACGTCTAGTAGTAAAAAACCATCTGGGTCATTCAACCACAAAAGGAAACTACAGCATGCGAAAGAAGATAAAAAGCAATCGAAAGCTTTACAGAGTTATTTTTTGCCTTGAACTTCCTCTTCCTTAGCGAGATTGGATACAAGTGAAAATAGACCGATGTTGAAGATCTGTCAATGTACCAAGCTGTTATTAGATCAGAACCTTCAACAAGTCAACCGATCGTTGAATTGGTAAGTTGATTTTATTAGTATCCCTGTAAATTGATACAATACAGAGCGAGGTTAACTAATTAATGTTTTCTACCTCTGCAGCACAGTCGGTTGCGATCTGGTTTATGGTGTTAAATGTTTTCAATTTGACTTCCAAAAGGCATGAGTGTCATTTCAATTTGTGTTTGGTTTAGTTTGAATGTGTCTCGGTGAGAGTTTCATAGTTTGTCACAACAATGTAGGGGGAGGGGGGCGGTGTCCGATTGGCCAGACCACTCGGCTCCCACCAAAGCAATCCGGGTTCGATTCCCGGCGGGATTTTCGCAGGTGGGAATTGTGCCGGACGATGCCGTAGGTCGGCGTATTTTCTCGGGAATCTTCCGTTTCTCCCGTCATTTCAGTCCGGCGCTGCTCCATACTCAATGTCACCCCTCACCGGCGCTGAAGACCTCACTGTTAAGCGCTGACCAACAACTCTCACTATCACCGTCACAATAATGTAATGATGGGTCAAATGAAGTCATTTAAAGGGTAGATGTTGCTCTCATTGGCAATTTTCATGCTATCGCCAGTTAGCTTAAGGTGGCATGTTACATAAGTAGAGCTAAATGCATTCATTATGAAATTGGAGTTTACTCGAAGCGAATACAGAAAATTCAAAATCATAATAATTCTAGAAAATAATGCATATTATTCTTGCTATTCGAAGAATGTAGAATAAATTGACAATTAAAATGTATTGACATATATTTCGCCTGTATATTTTCATTCTTAATTTAGCCTACTACAAAAGTTGATCAATTTTAATTCTGTCAGTTTTCTTTCCTATTTGATAATTGGTGAAGATACATCTCAAAACATTTTAGTAAATTTTTAGTTGAAATTTTGTTTAAAATTCCTTGAAGGTCAAGGACACCACCTTTAACAATATTTATGTAGCATAATTTGTATCATTCAAAATTCAAAATGATGCACCATGAAGAATTTTTATCTATGATGTAACATATTCATACTTGATAATGTCTGATGTCAACAAATAACCTGTACTGTAAAATTTTTGCTGCAGGAAGTGACAAGAGACACGTCATTGACACTGCTGAAAACTGACTGTGGGGAGTGGCCATCCAAAATCACAGATGGAATACGAAAATTGCTTGTTGAGCGAGGACCTGTGCAAGTCAATGATATAGACTTTCCCATATATGCTAAAGGTAAGAAGTTTTCTTCACAACATTACACAATAAAACTTTGCAATGGGGAACAAGCCCTCAGGGTTCATTACTATACTCAGTACTTAAAAATGCAGTGTTTTGTTTTGCATGCAAAATCTTGGGATGTGCAAATTCATCTCTTGCTGGAGACCAAGGATATTCAGATTGGCAAAACTTGAAGATTTTGGCCAGTCATGAGAAGTCTCCTAATCACATCAAAAGTTGTCAATCTTAGTGTGAACTCGCCTTGCGTTTACGGTCGGATAGAACAATTGACAAAGAAAATAAAAAAAGAATTATCCGAGGTGAAACAGGACATTGGAACCAAGTACTTAAACGCCTACTCTGTATTGTCCAATTTTTAGGGACCCAAGGACTGGCCTTTCGAGGAACGAAGGAGACTCATTTCAATCGTAACAATGGCAATTTTTTGAAACTTGTAAAATACATTGCCAAATTTGATGTTGTCATGGCTGAACATGTGAGAAGAGTTACTTCTGCAGAGACACATGTTCGCTATTTAAGCAAAAATATACAAAATGAGTTTATTGGTATCTTGTCTACTACGATCCAAGATAGTATTTTACAAGAGATGAAGTAGGCAACATATTATTCCATAATACTGGACTGTACACCTGATGTAAGTCACCAATAACAAATTACATTAGTGGTAAGGTTTGTAAAAGTTGTAGAAAATAGGGAAATTGCAATTAGGGAACATTTTTTATGTTTCATACCTATCAGGGTTTCTACAGGTAAAGGCCTCACAGAAACTTTACTAAATGAGCTGTCTACACGGAACATTCCTTTAAAGAACGTGAGCGGCCAGTGATACGATAATGGTTCCAACGTGAAAGGAAAGCATGCTAGAGTTCAGAAAAAGATCCTTGATTTGAATTCTCAAACATTTTTTTGTGCCAAGTGGAAACCATTCCCTCAGTTTTGTGGTTAACGATGCCGCTCTGTCTTACCCTATTGCAGTAGACTGTTTTAGCATTATTCAAGAAATCTTTAACTTCTTTTCAAGTACAAGTTACAGATGAAGTATTTTGTTGAAACACATATCAACTCTTACAGTAAAACCTCTCTGCAGTACTCGGTGGGAGAGTTGGATTGAGGCATTGCTGCCTCTAAGATACCATATTGTGGAAATATATGATGCAGTGTATGAAGCCTCTGAAGACCAGAAGCTTGATGCATTTGGGAGAAACACTGATTTAGGAATCGCAAAAAAAAAAAAAAAGCAGAGTTTTAAGTTTCTGTGTTGTTTAGTAACTTGGCTTGAAATCCGAGTAAAAATAAACACTGTGGGTAAGGTCTTGCAAAAGGTTACAACTTATCTGCAAAGCTCAATAGATATCGTCTAAAATGTACAAAGATTACTAGATCAAATTAAATCTGATGAAGGCTTCAATAACGTCATCACAAATGCAAAAGAACTGGCAGAAAAACTTGGCGATGCTGCTGACTTTGAAAAAGAAATCCAAGTGCGTCCAAAGAAAACAAAGAAGCAATTATCCTACGAGAATGAAGACGAACCCTTTTCTATGGACGAACCTGTTCAGGCTGGGATGACATCGGTTAAAGTTAATTTCTTCTTTGCTGTGTCTTTCTTCTTTGCTGTGCTTGACACAGCAATATCCTCGCTTAAAGAGGGGTTTGAACTCATAGAAAATCACAGTAATAGTTTCAAATTTCTTAATGTTATTGTAAATCTGCAGACATGGGATAGAAAGGAGTTGAAGGATGCTTGTACGTATCTTCAAAGTGTTCTAAGCGATGAAGAAGAATGTGATATATATTGAGTTTAACTGTTTGACGAACTGCAAATTTTTGCCCCAATTGTGATTTCTGAAAGCTCTCCAGTTAAAGCCTTGTCGTTCATAACCAAAA
>PNEQ01000255.1:0-62425 GCA_003012365.1 Medauroidea extradentata
TATCTGCTGTCGCGGAGAGACTGCAAGACTCGCGAGCGACTGCTGGGGCATTATGTTGTATTGTTGCTTTCACACGGCAGACTTGTTTGTGATGGCGTCCGGTGAAATGTTTTTCGATACCGAGAAGTTTATTCAAGAAATTCGGTAGCGACCCATAATATGGGACATTTCGTCAGTGGATTATGTAAATAAATCCAAGAAATAAGAAGCACGGGCAGTAGTGTGCCGTGAATTTCATCAAGGATTTGATTCCTTAGAAAACAACAGTAAAAATGAAATAAGTATGCACAAATGCTGTCATTATTATCATTAGGTATTTTACAGTTTATTAATATGATTTACACAGTATTAGCATAAGTAGGATTACATGCGTGGCATTACAACCGAATTGAGTATAGAAATATTGAAATTAATTGGAACCTAGGGTCTATTTGAAATATTCTGAAAAAAAAAAAAAAACATAAAAAAATGCTGGTTTGTCGTAACGGAACTTAACAACATTATCTATTAAACCTTTATAAAAAACAATAGATAAAGTCCAGCTCAGTAGTTATACTGATTGCATTATGCATGAACAATTTAGACATAGGCCTATTTCTTCATAATGGGATGATTTTTAATTAGCAATACAAACACACACAGGTATATACAGTCTTTATATGTGTTATATATATATATATATATATATATATGCATGCTTTATACAGGATGTATCTTTACTATCCTAAAATATTTAGGGTGCATGTCCCTTACATAAAAACACAATGGAAAGTTAATACAAACATGGGTATATAAAAGTTTATAGTTTGGAAGGAATTTAAGTATTAGTCCTTGGATTAAAAAATTGTGTCGCCAAGGAAGCAAGTAAAAGTTTTTGGCATCAAAAATTGCAGAAAAATTGGCAGATTACCATATAAACAATTTCCTCTGCAACCATTTCGGTTTTTAAAATTTTTACTGGTATTTCTCCCGGAAAAACATTTTAACTTTTCAGTACCCAAAAATAGTTTATCTTACGAGCAAAATTGCGAAGAAGAAATTAGAACGAAATTTTTACCATGTCGTGTTAAAAAAGTTACTAAAATACACTTTAAGCTTCAACATAATTTTTCTACTACTGTCCCGTAAAAATGTTTATAAATTCAATAATATAAATAAATTGTTCATTGCTGTAAATAAAACATTAAAATGAAGCTTGAAGTCGATTGAACAGAAGTTTGGAATAAATTACTTTCGATTACTGAATTTTTTAAACATTTTCTGAGACCTATCCAATAAAATTAAGCAGAAGCTTGGAAGTAGATCTCAGTACAATATAATTTTATGTTCAGGTATTGTTCGAGGATAAGTCCTTAAATTCCTCCCGAAGTATCTTTTTAAGCCCCATGCTCATATGAACCTTTTTTATATTTCTATGTTCGGAACACGTCACCAGAATATTTGACACCAATTTCAAACGTCCTATATAGCCTAATCTAAAAATTTACTTACTCAGTAGCCTGGCAAATTGCCATCATTTAGATATTTAAAAGGAAATTGAACGAATAATTTTACATAATATACATGTTTACAATGAAAGTAATAAAATGAGTTCTTATTAAAAGAACGAATTAAGTGTTTCTGGGCGTTCTGTAGATTGTTTTATAGGCAGTATTCTTAAATGCGGGAATATTGCCATTTTAATTCACCAGTAGAAGAGAAATAATCAGCAAAGGTGTCCCGTATTTGCATAGGACTTTTTCCGGCGTTTGTTTGATCAAGCTGATCAATATCTTCGAATCCTTCATAAGTGAACGTGTCTTCGATACGAAACCCATCTCTATCCCGTACAAAGTTATGCAGAATGGTACAGGCTTTAACAATGTTCTCAGCAAACCCAACAGATACATTGAGTGGTCTGTGGAAAATCCCCCACTTATTTGTTCGAAGTCCAAAGGAACATTCCACATATCTTCTAACTCTAGAAAGTCGGTAGTTATATACTCGTTTCCTCTGTGTCAAATGTTTACCACCGTATGGTCTCATGATGTGTGTAGATAGACTAAATGCTTCATCACCTACGAAAACGAAAGGGACTTTGTTGGTAATTTCCCCTGGCAGTGAACGATGTGTAGGAATATGAAGTCGGTTTGCTGACAACTTCTGCTTGAAAACACTATTATTAAAAATTGAAGCATCTGAATTATTACCAACTGCTCCAATGTCAACAAATGAACTTATAGTTTTGCAAGAGAGTTGAGAGCGAAAAAAACTCAGGTTTCTGGGTCTGCGCCAAGTAATCGTAAAAAATACATATATTTCGATGCCCTTTCATTTTTGCAACCAAATTTTCAAGAGAGGTCAGTACCAGCATAAGACGCATATTATTTCTGTAACGTTATTATTTGACAAATTAACAATATTCACTATTTCACAGGACTATTTCCAACTTGGAGGGCGAAGAAGAAACTGTGCGTAGTCCAATGCGTCCTGCACAGCCAGAGAATACTGGAGAGGCACGTGCTAGTAGCAATACGGCTAAGAAGAAGAGGAAAACGGAGGACTCGGATTATCATAAATTATGTGATGTGCTCCACAGAAGCATCGAGCAACGTTCTGTTGCTCAAGCAGAAACAGACGATGAAGACAAACTGTTTTTGCTGTCATTGGTAAAATATATGAAAGACATTCCATCCAACCATAAATTGACGGCTAAATGTGAAATTATGTCAGTTATTGCTAAGTATAAAAGTAACACCTCCACAATGCCCACAACCATTCCTAACCTAAACCTACATGCTCATGGCTACCAACCCTATGTAACGCCGGTACCAACTCCTGAACCCTCAGCTGCCCCTCCCACCGTTACAACAACGGCCAACGCAAGCACTGTCGCCCATTGTTAACGACTTACATTCCCTATCACCTTCATCCGATACATCAAGCTTTGTTAGCTTGTACTAAGCATGTGTATAGCCAAATGATTACAAAATACTCTTCACGTAAAGCAATTATCTGTATAAAATTATTAATACAACTTAACATTTATTTTATGCTTACCTGAGTGTTACTGCTAATCTTTCCTCGACACATATCGACTTCCTCATATTTGTGTCCTGTCTCTGCAGAGACAACCTCAATCTCTCACACAACTCATCAAACGATTCAATCGATATTCTGAAATAGTTGAAAAATTTTTCTCTGTCTCGACGCACGTCATCGTAGAAACTCCAAAATAACCCTCTGTTTTGTCTATCGCTAAGGATTGGGTGTATCCAACATTTCCTCCTCCTTCCTCCTCCTCTTGTTGAAAAACTTCAGTAATGCCAGAACACCTACAACCTCTTCCACCCCTAACATTATACTAAAAGAAAAACACTTCGCCTCTGATGTCTCTGGCGACTTGTCTGCCACAAGTCTTCCTGTAGTCTCCAGTGACTACAGTCGCCGGGCGACAAGTCGCCGACAGACAAGTCTCTCGTGTGAAAGGAGGCGCGGCTATGCGCATGCGCCACCAAGGTCAGGCGGGCTGCTCGCCGCACAGCTACGAGCAATGGAATTCCAATAAAGGGCGTTTAACTTTGTCCCAATGTCACCCCATTTCATGGGATAACATTGGGACAGTACCATTTTCTGCTTAGAAAGACATGGAAAAATCAACTTGTCCTAATCGAGTTTAATGACATGTTTTACGTTCATCATAGATTTTTTTTAATTGTTAACATTTTAGGAATGTTTATATATGTTATCGAAAAATTGATACAACAGTATACCGAAAAGTGATATCGCAAAGTTGATGTTATCGATTTACCAAGACACTTTAAATGTATCTATATACCGAAAATTTCGATGTTACCGATATACCGAAGACCGATATTCCGAATAATATTGATATCGATATTCTGAATAATGTCGATATAGTTATTCTGAATAATATCGATACTGTTATTCTAAACGATATCGATATCGATGTACCAGAGTATCGTTGTTATCGATATACCGAAAATACCGAATACACAATTGAATTTACCATCGATGTGAAAAAATTATTATATCAAACAGCCCTGCCCGAATGTTAGCAGAACTTTGGGACTCAACAAGAGGTCTGACACTGTTTGCTTCAAAGTTACTTGGTGTTTATGAATCCAGCTTAAGGCTCACATTGCTTATAGTAAGTCACAATTCGTTCATTCCATTTTTCTCAACAAATTATCATGTGTATTACACTTACGAACACACTTATAACTAAATAACAGTGTGGTTATGGCTATTTTTTTCGTTTGGCGAGCTATGTCTGCCATAATCGGAAATAATACTGCAAACATTCATATTCTTAAAAAGCAAATATCAATTTTCTGAGAGTCGTAAAAAAATGTATCAAGTGTAAACCCAGCACGCTCTTTTATTACTCAACACCAGCTACACCTCCTCCAGAAGTGGTGTGACATTCGCTGCATTAAGGACGTTGGACCCGTAAAAATTCAAAATTTTATACTTGTGCTAAACACAGTTCAACTTGTACACATCAGATAACATGTCATTTCCCCGAATAAAATAAAATTAGGGCCCATAGTTTTAGCATAATCACCTATCAAAGTCACAAAATGGCAGTAACGGTGTAGCCAAAATAATAAATAATAATTAACTTGCAGAAACAAGATCATTCATATCGATACTTAATGATGTGAACTACTTCAAGACACTTTAGTAAATACAAAGCGATACGTTTTTGTATTTTTTAAAAATTGATGAAAATGAGTAAATTTTTTCATAACTTTGACTTTCGGCTACTACTGAAATTTTCAAAACTAACTTTTATCAAACATGTCATGAAATGCATTGATACACTGACTTTCAGTTCCCGCAATTTTTAATTCATTAGATAATTACTTTTTTTGATTTTGGCTGCACCGTAATGGCCATTTCGTGACTTTTATGAGTGATTTTGCAAAAACTATGGGGCCTAATTTTTTTTTATTTGGGGAAATGACGTGTTATCTGATGTGCAAAAGTAGAACGGTGTTTGGCACAAATATAAAAAAATGCAATTTTACGGGTCCAACGCCCCTAAATTACACTAATGTAGCAACGCCATCTTGAATTAAACTTTGTAGAATCAAGTATGACGTCAAATCACGTTGAATGATACGACTTTTATTGATGTAACCATATTCCAGTGTTATGGTGTAGTTACATCAGGTTGAATGAAACGATTCTGTAGAGTAGGCGTACTTCTTTCTCTGCAATCTCAAAGCTACTTACTGCCCTACTTTTGAGAGACTGAGGTTGTGTATATTATTATTCCTGCGAACAACTCTCCAGCTGCCAGAGTTAGTCAATAGTTTAGAAACACATTTCGTATTATCAGCAAATGCGGCAATTAGCAAGGTGAACATTTCAATAAATTTTTTCCTGTTTGTTTCAGGCACTGGACGAGTGAAATATGGCGTTTATATTCAACTCCCTAGTTGCCGATGTAGCAGTAGCAGTGATCACCTGCTTTGTTCTGACGTATCTGTATTATATGAACAACTACAAATATTGGAAAAACCGAGGCGTACATTATATGAAACCTACAATTTTTTTTGGAAACATTAGTGGGCTCTTTTTACAAAAGGAGAGTATTGGTCAGTGCTTGAAGAAAGTGTACGACGAAAATTCAGACCACGCTGTCATCGGAATATATGCAGCACTTAAGCCCATTCTGGTGATCCGTGACCTGAATGTGGTGCGGAACATTTTGGTGAAAGATGCCCATGCTTTTCTGGACAGACCCATCGAAACAAAAGGCAATAAGTCTCTAGGGGCCAGACACCTCTTCGTCCTGAAGGGCAAAAAGTGGAGGCACATACGGATCAAGCTTACACCCACCTTCACATCCGGCAAGATGAAGAAGATGTTCTACCTTATCAACGAGTGCGGCAAGGAGTTACTGCATTGTATCGACCAGGAGATGTCCAAAGGTAATTTCGTCATATAACACTTTGTATCGTGAAGAACGTAAATTCTATACATAATCAAAAGAAAATGTATTTACTTTTTTTTTAAATTCCCTACAGCTTGTTTAATAGTTAGAGAAGAAAATTAATTGTTTACAAACCGCGGGAGGTGATTCCTCAGTAAATTATAAGCACAAAATGTGCAGAACAGTTCGTCTAAAAATATTATTAACTATGAAATTAGCCTTTTAAGTTCGAATTTTTAAACTTTATTTTCAAAAGATATGTGAAAATAAATAGCTTGGAAGGACAATACTCTCAACGTAGCTTTATGTTGTTAGGCTCTTAAAAGTCATAGCAAATTCTGCTAAAGACCGCCCCCCCTTGCGAAAATAACAAGGGTGGTCACCCTCTACACGCTTCGTAGAACATTTGATGAAGGTTTATTAAGCTATGTGACTAACGTAACAAAAATGATCATCTTGTTGCAACTGTCAAGGACCAATCGTTTTCGTTCTAAACGCACTTAAGGGCCGGCGTGGTGAGTTGATTTTCATATGTTATACACAGTGAATGTCCACCGTCGCCTGATCGCTGAGTACAGCAGAACACACACGTCCGCAGTATTGCCTATGTTCTAGGCTCTGTAACAGTACACCTAATAATTTACCGCGTTTTTAAAGAAAACGATAGGTGCTAGACAGTTGCAACAAAATGATCATTTTTGTTGCATAAGTTACACAGCTCAATGAAACGCCATCAAATGTTGTAATTTCCTGATGCTACAAAACGTGTACGTATGTAGAGGGTGACCACCCCTGTCATTTTCGCAAGGGTGGAAGGTCTCTACCAAAATTTTCTGTGGATTGTTAGAGCCTAACCTCATAAATCTATGTTCAGAATATTGTCCTTCCAAGTTATTTATTTTCACATAGTTTGTGAAAATAAAGTTTCAAAATTCGAACTTCAAAGGCTTATGTCATCGTTAATATTAGTTTTAGACACAAAGAGTTCTGCACATTTTGTGCTTATAATTTACTGAGAAATCACCTCCCGCGGTTTGTCGGTCGAATTCAGCCCCACCGTGTGTATATATATATATATATATATATATATATATATATATATATATATATATATATATATATATATACACGCACATATACATACATATATACAGGCTGTTAATAAATGACATTTAAGCCATCCTGTAGCAAGATAGCCGACACTAAAACAAGAAATTTCATATAAAACACTTTGGGTCGCAATAGTCGGGAAACACCTTAAAATTAGTGACCAAACGTTGAACACATGGTATCACGAATGTCACACATCGCTGCATCTGTGACTAGGAGACGTAACGTTCGTGTTGTATCAAACCACTAATTGTGTGCACTTAGCAGTGTACCGCCTGACCCGTGTGTGCTGCTTACGTGCACATTTGACTGGGTTCCAATCTGGAGGCCGATTAAATATCGGTTTTTATGGGTGCAACACAAAATTTGCGCCTGCGTTGCATCTGCTTGCGCTGACTTGGAATTATTTACTCACGTAATGCCATAGAAGAAGCATTTAACTTGCTCTGCACTCGCGTTGCGTTGGTGCAAATAGTAGGAGGCGATATTTAATCGGCCCCCTGGTGTCTTCTGCAGTGTTTCTGTACATTTCCTGCACATCAGCGAAGTGTTAATTGACACTAATGTGAAGCAGTTCGATGTAAATTTAATTTCCAAAACTTCTCGAAACGTTAAAGCAACACTGTCTTTCAGATAATGTTTGTCTTCAGATCATTTTATTGACTTAATGCTACTACACTGGTACGTAAATATCACAACACAAAATTGACCAGTCTGTCTCCTATTTAAACACAAACATTCAAGTATATGTCACAGTTATTTATGTGACTAACCAATACTCCATGTTAGTACTGCGAGTACCGCACAAAAAAAAACAGAAAATAAAATAGTTCCTCCTTAACTATTAACTAACGGACTATATACATAAGGGCGTTTCTGATAGCCCTTTCATATTTACTGTGTCGACGTTTGTTAATTTAAAATACTGGTTTTTACTAATTCATTGCCCATACTATGGGGCAGTTTTTCCAATGGCGGGTGATCATATATCTGACAAATCGATATTTTTCTACCTCGTGCAAACTGGAGGCATCTTTCAGAACCAAACTCAACTTGTGTGAAAGTGATTTTTTTACCCCGTGAAGCTGTACTCTCAGTGACATGAAATGTGTGTTTTAGATGTGACGACACTTATCACCTTTGGTGTGCACAAATTTCGTTCCACATGGATCATTACTTTTTCCACCATCATTAAATGCTTAGCTCAGGGTAGAGTATAACAAAATTTTCTTTAAAAATTCATAACCTTCAGACTGTTGCGAATCGGATTATACAAGTTTGGTTTATTTGGTAGGTCTTGAGTCCAGCTATCACCCGCCTCTTTATTGACCTCTACTCCCGGAACACTGTGTATATCACACACACACGCACACTAACACACACACACACACAACTCACGCGATGATTAAGTGGTTAGACCATTTGACTCCCACTACGTCGATTTGGGTTTCATTTCTAATTTTTTTCACGTGGAAAACGTAGTGAACTTTGCCCCTGGCCGGCGGGTATTTTCACGGTACTACCATTTTTCTTGGCCTTGCTCTTCATCGTTGAAAAAACCACTCTCCATACTACTCGTACAAATTTGTTGTATCGTTGCACAATGTTTGTCAAGAACAGAAACACATACCAACTGCCAACGGCAAGTTGGACATCTTATTGGCAACAGTTAATCTAGCATTTTAAAGTTTATGTAGGTGACTCGAAATGTGCTTTGTGCCTTGATTAAACAAAACAATTTGTATTTTAATCAAATTTTAAAGAAACTCGACTTCAAGACACCTCTTCATCCTAACATACAATGTAAACCAACCCAGAAAGACAGTATCATGCATAACATCTCTACGTCTAAACATTGACAGCAAATTATTACGTGTATTTACCTCTGTACAAAATTATATCACCCACAAATTATGTTGGTTGAAAAGTGACATTTTGTTCCTCAAATGACTGATTCGATTAGATGCTTAAAGAAATAGTAAGCAAAGACTCACCGAAAATAATTTATTTTTTATTATTTTCACTCTGTAATGATTTTTTGCGATTGGTGTTTCGGGATACACTGCAAGTTGCAAACAAGTGTTAACGTTTCTGAAAATAGATGCCAGAATAATTTCAAATGTTAGCAGTCCTGCAAGTCGTAAAAAAGTTTAAGTATTTTCCCGTTCTATAATGAGTATATATTTAGTCTTGTTACATTTATTTTTTGAAAAACAAAAATGTGGAACCAATAATAATAACCATAACCATAACACTAGAAACTGCACAAAATGAAGACTGAGTCCACAGCACAATTTGCAAATGGTAGTAATTACAAAGCTGAACTCAATAATATGCCAACATTAGAAACACACGTTCATAGCAAAGCATAGTTTAAAAATAAATTTTCAATAAAATTGCTGGTATATAGTATACATTATATAAATGAATTTTTTAAATACATTTGTAAAAAGAAACACGCTTGCTGTAACTGCAACAGTGTATATCATGTGCGATTATAATAGTTTAGTTATGTTTTTTACTGCATTGCTTATTTATAACATATTTATAAATAAATATGTTTCATTATTATGTTTATATCAACTAATAAAATGTGTAGGCCTTACGTGGGCTTAAACGCAAGTATATTTTACTTAACTTATATTAACAATCTGTTAGTCATCATTATGTATGTTGACTTGTTAATTTTTATGTAATGCATATTAAAGGCCTTTGCGTTGTTCCACATCGCTAGATATTTTTGGCTACCTTGTGATCCACGGAATACAAAATTGAATAAATACACAAGTAAACAATTTTTTTATGCAAACTTTTCTCACATAAATGTCTTTACAGAAAACTTTGAGTGGCATATTACGCTGTTATAACTTACGTGCTCGAACTGGTATGATGCTTATTATTTGTTTTGTACATTTTGTTTGCTTATTTTAGAATGGTAAAAAAAAAACACGCTGCGAACTTCATTTAATTGTTTTTATTGCACGCATTGTTGCGAAATATTTTTGCATTTATAGGAGTATTCCACGGTAATGAAGCAGCAGTAAATATTGAACTATGTAATGACACATCATAGCTTATAAATTTGTTTTCTGTTCCACCAGGGAAGAATGTTGTGGTGAAGGAAACAGTGGCAAGGTACTCCACTGACGTCATTGCATCGTGTGCGTTCGGAGTGAATGCGAATGCACTTGCGGATCCAAACTGCGAATTCCGTTCAACCATGCGGAAGGTGTTTGAGCCGACCAGCACTCAGAAGTTGGTTATCTTGATGTCAGTTTTTGCTCCGTGGTTACGAAGGCTCTTAAAACTTCAAAGTACTGATCCTAGAGTCTTTGAATACGTCAGTAGAACGTTCTGGGATGTAGCAAACTACCGCCAGAAGAACGGAGTAGTCAGAAAAGATTTTGTGGACATCTTAATGCAGATGAAGCATAAGGGCGAAGTACACGCTGAAGATTCAAAAGACGTTGAAGAAATCAAGCAGGACTCGAGATATATCAACACAGAACATTCGAGCACAACTGATGACCAGTCGGAAATTGGTAAGTACCAGTTTTATTCAAACATGTCCTCTCTCAATGCCGATGTTGTCATGGGCGTGTAAAAGGTAAGATAGTGTTGCTATATTCAATATGAAAATTATCACTAAAATCTTAAAATTTTTCACATGTGTGTCTTTTTCCCCTCACTGGTCTTCCAAAATCAAAATAAAAACTTAACTCACAAAAACACACACAGAAACACGTAAATATTAAGGGGTCGCGGTTGAAGCCGTGTGGCTGTGGTACTCGCCTCCCAAGAAGGCGATCCGGGTTCGATTCCCGGTGGGGTTGGTCTCCGGATTTTCGCATGTGGGAATCGTGCCAGACGATGCCCCTGGTCGGTGGTTTTTTTTTGGGGATCTCCCGTTTTCCCCGCCCATTCATTCCGGCGCTGATTCACACTAACATTTTACCACCCTCCCCAGCGTTAAAGTCGTAGATGTTAAGTGTTGAGCAAAATATCTCATGCGAGAATTTCTGATGCAAGATGGATATTTAATGAAATCAGAAATTTGAACGTGTCCTTTTCTTCGATGCGAGATCACGCAACTCGTGCGGTAGGAAGGATTCTAAATTATCGTTCTGCGCATGATATCATAGAGATGTGAGTAAATCATAAATCGAGATTTGCGGAGATGAATTTGGCGAGTCAAGTAACCGACATTGACACGTTTCTATTTTATAGTTGATAAAATGAAATATATATTCACGAAATATTGTTACAAACTGTCAATTTTAACATGTAAGAGTTTGATTGAAAAAATAAGAGAATATTTTTGCTAAAGTGATGGATGTAATATGTCGACAGTAGCCATCAAGCAGTCTTCTACGAGAACATTATTTGCTGCGAGAAAGGTTTATGAACATTGTTGTTTAGATATCTTAGCACGAGAGTTCACATTAGAAAAGCATACAAAATTAAATACTGCGTCGTGTAAAAACTGCTGTATTGAAATTTGTTACATGACTGTTTCACAGATGCAGAAATGTCACTATACCACTATTTCCTGCCAAAATAGGCACACTGTAACACAGAAACAATCTTAACGCCTAAACTAGCAACAAGAGGAATACATGCTTCGGATAGCCCTTCGGTGCTTGACAGTATACTTCCTTTTACACAGGACGATCTAAATTCGACCGACAAACTTCGTCGGGTACATTCTCATGAAAAATAAGTACTACAAACGTCCAGTATCTAAACGGAATGTTAAGGGAGCAATACGACATTGAAAAATTAATTGTAAAACTATATTTTCTCAAAGTAGGCCTATATCATGCGAGTAACAAAAAAAATGACAAAACTCAGATTGTGGTATAATGTTACCGAGATCTTAAAACACACAGCGAACTATCGTAAATAACCTCCGCTTTAATGAAAATTACTGGAGTGATCACCCTCGAATCACATTCAAGTTCTGTACTGTCTGCATATTGAGATATTTGAACATCATGCCCTACGTAACAAAATCGGTCCTCTTGTTGCAATAGCGTTGAACACGCCGTTTTCGTTCAAAATGAATTTGAAGTTGGTGTGGTGGTAACAGTGCCTAGCACGTAAGTACAGATTAACAAACCTGCATTCTTGCCCAGGTATTAGGCAAATGTTCATTTTCACACGAGTACTGCAGTTTGTTAAACACCTGACAGACCGGCAACACTCACAACTCTCAAGAACTAATGGTTGTGGGTTTCAATCAGGCAAAGTTACAGTAGGTGGTTCAGAGGATAAAGTGAATACTAAAAAAAGCCCTAATAATTTTGTATTTGTAGTCAAGTTTGTATCATTCCTCTGCATGTAAACATAAACATTATGCGTATTTTGGTGGTTTATTTGGTAGCACGTTTCAGCACCAGAGAACTTTCGCGACTCCATTAGCGGTAGTGCTTGCAAACGCACTGCAAATAGTTTGCTGCTGTTTACAGTTTTTGGCTACCCGAGCAGCGAGATAGGCCACAAGGTTCGTTTACAATGGCAGGATGTTGTTCGGTAATTTCCGTTTGTTTATAATGCACAGGCACGTATTTGTAATTTAGGGCGTAATTGTAAAGTTGGTTCACGTTGTAGCACGCTTTTTCAGATTAGCATATTAAAAAATAATTTAAAGAGAACATTGCCTTCACAGCGCCTCACCAGCCATAGAAGCGAACTAGGTCTTCTGCCACCTTGGAATCTGTAGTCTGTCGGTTGACCATACGTATTTGAGAATGTCGGATGACGACATTGTATTAGCACTGCGCAAGTGAATTTCATTTTCCAAGAAAATGTTACCCAAGACTGCTGGTCTTTTTAGTTGCAATTAGTGAGCTTATGGTTGTATTTGTGCAAGGCTGCTCTGTTTCCTCGGGATCATAATCGCTGAGGCTAGGTATCTTCGCATTTGTGTTTCTTCCACAATCGATGTAAAACTCTTGGGTTATTTAATGAAGTTCGTTTTAATTTTTCAATTCAAAGTTTTTAAAATTAGTCCATTGAAAAGTTAAATTTGGGGTTTCGTTTTTTAGAGGACACAATTTTATTTTTTTGATGTGTAGGGGGGGGGGGGGGTCAGTGTAAAGCTAAAAACAAGTTTGTGGGGTCGCCATCTGAAAATAGGGATTTAAATGGTTTTTACGATATATCTCTTAAACTATTTATTTGATAAAAAAAAATTGTCAACATTATTTGTTGAAAATTAAATTTTCTACAACTTTGATCCAGTAACATTTTGTCGTAGAACTATAAATAAAAAAGTTATAAGCGAAAATGTTCAGAAATTCGAGAAAAAAATTTATATTTTTCAATGTAACTTTTTTTTTACATTTAACGAAAAAATGATATCAGACCACTTTTGTAGATCGTTTTTTGAGGAACAACTTTTATAAACAACATTTTTTCATTAAGACAATAGCTAAGGTTTTACAGCGCTCCGAAGTGAGTACTATTTTTCAGTATTCTTAACTATACCTATATTATACGTGTGTATTAATTATGTGTAATCAGTTATTGTTTTTTATTTTAATTTTTTTAATTATAAATTTTGCAGTATTATTAAAAATTAATTATTGACTCTCTTTCACTCCATAACAGGATTTTACAATTATTGATTATTTTTAAAATAATTTTAAATCTGATGGCCGTTACCGAGAATACTGTTCAGGTAGAACATACCCAAGTGACCTTGAGGGAACAAAAGAACAGCTGCCTGGTAATGAGAAGAACAAATCTAACTTTATTATACTTCTTAAAACTGTATTCTCGGAAATGGGTTTCACTGTTGACCAAGCAGAATCAGATGCAGACGCTCTTATTGTTCGCACTGCTCTTGCTGCATCTCCATTATTTAATACCGTTACTGTTGTAGCTGAAGATATTGACATACTGATATTGCTCACAGCACTTGGTAGAAAACAAGCAAATGTATTTTTTTTAACCATCAAAAGGACGAACAGCAGAACAATTATATTGTGCGTCAGGTTTTATATACGGAGATGTCATTGCGGATAACTTGCTGTTTCTTCATGCTTTTTCAGGATGTGACATAACTTCAGCTCCTTACAATATCGGTAAAATTAAATTTGTGAAAACCCTGGAAAAACATTTAGAGTTTGCTAGTGGAACGGCTTTGTTTCTCAACAAGAGAGTTGACCCTGCTTTGCTCACTGTAATTGGTGAACGTTTTTTTTATCTCTTTATACGGTGGTAATAAAGATGATAATTCTCTTGACAGCCTAAGATACAAACAATTCGCAAAGGCAGTGACAAAAAGTACATTTAACTTATCTTCAGTTCCTCCAACACAAGACACAGCTCGCTTTCATACTTTCCGAGTCTATCATCAGGTCCAGTCGTGGCTTGGTAATTATAATGATCCTGAAGACTGGGGCTGGAAAAAATGTGGAAAATTATTGATGCCAGTGCAGAACTCTAAACCTCCAGCACCCCCTGAGCTTCTAAAATTGATCTTTTGCAAATGCAGAGGAAACTGTGGAGCGATGTGTGGATGTCGAAAAGCAGGGCTGAAATGTTCTGCAGTGTGCTTCCATTGTTCTGGAGAGACTTGCAGCAACGTGATGTAACTCTCAGAATTAATAAATGAAAATGACTTTGATGATGAACCGCCGACATTAACACCCCTTCCTTCTCCAGTTCTCCCACTGATATTTAATTCAGAAAGCCGATCAGATGCTGAGCCGCAGCCTAGTCCATCGGAAAGAATGAGGACGGAGTAGTTCTAATTTAGAAAATCACCGTGGATTATGCCTATTGGGGATACCACGTAAAAAAAAAAAACGCGCCTCCAGACTCTACCTCGTGAGTGGTGGGGAAAAGAGTCAATAATTAATTTATAATAATATTGCAAAATTTATAACTAAAAAATTATAATAAAAAATAAAATAAAAAAAAACAATAACTGATGACACATTATTAATACACACGTATAATATAGGTATAGTTAAGAATACTGAAAAATATTACTCACTTCGGAGCGCTGTAAAACCTTAGCTATTGACTTAATGAAAAAATGTTGTTTATAAAAGTTGTTCCTCAAAAAACGATCTACAAAAATGGTCTGATATCATTTTTTCGTTAAATGTAATAAAAAAGTTACATCGAAAAATATAAATTTTTTTCTCGAATTTCTGAACATTTTCGCTTATAACTTTTTTATTTATAGTTCTACGACAAAAAATTACTTGACCAAAGTTGTAGAGAATTTACTTTGCAACAAAAAATGTTAATAGATTTTTTTTATCAAATAAATAGTTTAAGAGATATATCGTAAAACCTATTTCAACCCCTATTTTCAAGATGGCGGCCGTGGGGCAAGGGTGGCGACCCCACAAACTTGTTTTTACCTTTACACTGACACCCCCTACACATCAAAAAAATAAAATTGCGTCCTTTAATAAACGCAAGGTAAGGCCTAAAAAATGTAACATTTCAATGGACTAAATGGATCTACTAGGAGGGAGTAGCGAGGTGCATCTGCAGCAGTTCGTAGGCATTTGTCTTGTAATATTTGGAGTCGTATGTGTGTTTTAGCTTCGTATGCTCACGTGAGCGCAGTGCATGTCATTATTGGGCATATTAACGTAGGGTATAGTGATACAGTGCGAGAGCACGTCGTAGGTTTAGTCTAGTGCATTGTCTGGAAATTTATTTAGAACGATGGTCTGAATGCCATCTGCACCTGAATTTTTTTGGGTTTCGTATGTCTGATAGCTAATTTAATTTCTTGTGCCTGTGTGGGTACTGGCTCTGTTTCTGTCGGGAGTCTGATTTTGGTGCTCATCTCTCGTAAAATTCTATCATTGAAGTTCCTACTTCAAAAACCTGATTGGGTTGAAAAATAGTTCGCAAAACATTAGCAAAGGCGTGATCTTTTTGTACTTGGTTGTAGGCGTTTCCTGTACTGATTGTTAAGGATGGATTACTGTCATGTTAAATTGTGAAAATTATGCGTTTAATAATAAATAACTCCAAGTAAAATTATTATATTAAGCAACGAAGCACGCACACGCTTTCTCTTGGTCAAACAATGAACTCTGTGCCGTCTGTTGCGTAAATCAGAGACTGCACGCGTGTACTGCTAACAAAGGGAAACTTCTAACCTCTCATGACGCGTCTCTCAGAGTTTCCGCATGTACGTTAATTGTGTAATCGGTAAGAACATACAGTTTGATTAATAAAGTTTATCAATCATATAAAATACAAACATGTCGAAATTAGTTTCTGTATATTTAAATATAAAATATACGGAAATACATTCGGTAATTTGCTGCAAACCTTACGAGTGGTGTAACTATTGATGATGCTGAATTAAATGCAGTAACGGCTAGTGATATTTTTGCAAATGTTAAATCTTTTGTGTACACTTAGTCCCGAACGACCTGTAAGAACTAACACATCTATGAACATAGGATATGTGGTAACTTCCATTAACGAAGAGTCGTGAATGCATAATTTACTGTGGTGCACGGTCGTAGAAGAACAGGTCTGGACACTCCCCTGGATATTTGACCTCCTTGTTGTTTGGCTGTAGTTCGTCAAGTTACCGAGAATATTGTGTTTTATTTGCGCTTCAGTTAGGACGGTCGGACTCAGCCCACTTTTTTCCAATGTTAAATTTATAAAGTAAATAAAGATTGCTGGAGCCTTTTCTTAAATTTGTGAGCGAAGGAAGTAATTCATAAATTGACAAAAAATACGTTTTGATTAATTGTTTATCTTAGTGGAAAGGAAGTGGTTGGAGTTTGAGTTCGACCGCCCTAACTGAAGAACCAATAAAACACAATATTTTCGGTAACTTGGTGAACTACAGCCAAACAACAAGGTGGTCAAATATCCAGGGGAGTGTCCAGACCTGTTCTTCTACGACCGTGCTGTGGTGTTTTAAGCAAGAGTGTGAAAAATACAAATGGCGCTATAGTAATGCACATTTCTGTAGCGTCATAAGCTTACACACACACTCACGTACATATACACACACAAATAAGGGATATCCAGACACGGCCGTATAATAAACTCACTACGCGAATGCTGGGCTAGATTGGAAACGAAATTGTTAGTTGCACGATGTTGGACGATGACATTTTGCGAGCAAAATGTGACAACACAGTAAGAAGATAAGTCTCCTCTTGCGCGCCATAGATATATTACTCACCTTAGTACTACTATCCTGACCTGCATGTTCAAATGCCATGCTGTCCAATCATGATTTTACTTCTATTCGACTTACATGAATAAAATAATACCTGTACGTGGAGTGCAAGAAAGGTTATCTCCGTGCTGTGTTGCCAAATTGTGCTTGTACGCGTAAAATGTAGTAATTAAACTCGTTATTAATCGCGCCTACCTGTAATTTTCCTATTGCCATGAACTGCCTACAATACTCTTAACGTGTTAGTTTGTTGACTTTCATCACATTAAATTTTTTAGGGTTATTATTTTTTTTCTTTTGTTAAGCGACCATGTTAATATTTGTTGCAGAACTAGAAGATGACGACTTTGCAGCGCAAGCATTCGTTTTCATAATAGCTGGCTTTGAAACTTCTTCATCAGTCATTTCATTCACATTATACGAATTGGCACTGAACCCTGCCATTCAAGAAAAATTAAGACGAGAGATACAAACAGTACTCGAAAAACACAACAATGAAGTGACGTACGAAGCTATAGCAGAAATGACTTACTTAGAAATGGTTGTATCAGGTGAGAATCTTTTATACATAGTTCTGAACGTACACTACATTGTTTAAGCTAAACAAGAGAAAAAAATATGTATTTTCAAACACTGTAAATAAATGAGGTTATATTCCCTTATACATATGTGAAGAAACTAAATGTTACGCGTAAGTAAGAATTACTTTACAAATTAATATAGTGTGAAATATTATGACATAAAATATAACCTTTCTTAACGTGAAAAAGAAAATTTCTTAACAAAACATAATGGGACTCAAACCCACGACCTCAGCGTCACAATGCGGCCCCAGTGGTGGCTCCAGCCATGGGCGAACTGGGCAACCGCTCACAGCTCTGAATTAAAGTGACAATTAAAACAATCCAATATGGCTACTTTCGTGGACAATATCCACTCAAATTTGTTCTAATGTCTTCCAAAACCGTAGCGTCAAACCATTCGTCAGGAATTCAGTAATGAGTTTTCGGAAACAAATCGGGGAAAAATTGTAAATGTTTGGAGAAGGAAGTTGCGTGGCGTTCCGAAACGATAAGAATGCTGAGCTGTCGTTTCCTAATTACGATTGTTTTTATTTACCAGTCCATTTCCAGCCTTGGGGAAAGCTTGAACTGATTGTTACACCATTACAAAGAGTGGTAGGAAGAACATTGTGGTTTGCTTCCCCCTCCCCGTCTTTCCCTTTCCATTTTCCCATCAGTCCAATCAACCCAACAGTAATAAACGTATCTTGTATGCGTTGTTTTGTGCTCGCGTAAATAACAGTATAACATTTTAGCAGAAAAATACATAAAACCTGTACGTACTAGCTACCATAAGCAGTGTTTTAAGTTTGCATTATAGTAATTAATACTGTAGTTATAACATTATATGGTGTTCAAGGTTAATAAAAATACAAAACTAGTAAAAGTCTAAGTATTGGTAGATATTGTATCTTTTTTTATCACTAATTTACATTTTTTATGCTGTAGAAAATGATAATGAAATCAATGTGTCGTAAACATGTGTGGGTGGGCGCCAGAATAAAAAAAATGATAAATGATAATGTTGTGTGAAGACAACACAATGAAATCAACACTTGACACTACGATAGAAAAGCTGCAGTTCTAGACAAAAAGGAAAACAGTCAATCATTACGTAGCTTAACAAAAGCAGCAAAATTTACAACACTGTACCGCAGACATGGCGGAGGCTTATAGATGGCAAAAGAAAACAAAACGAGCACTAAGTTTCTCCACTCCTACATCCCTCCTTACAACATTTTCTTACAGGGAAAGAGAAACTAAAACATTTAGTGTCCTTTATGAGCAATATCCAACCCAGAAGGCAGTACTTTTGCTACTCATGCCGAACATTTTATAGGCAGCATTTGTCGGTAGTATGAGACCCTTGTGGCTTCTAGGTGATTAAAAAAGTACAGACTGAAAACAAAATTTAAAAGCTCGCCAAGATACCTACGAAGCAAAAGCAAGGAAAAGTTAATCTTACTTTGCATTTTCTGTTGTAGATACAATTTCCAACCCAGAAACTAATATGTTGAAACAAAACATCTTCCTGTGTTCCAGCTTTCTAAAATTGTAACTCATCTCCTGCTGCATATAATTATGAGTTACACAACCATTTTAACAGAGCTTAAAGCTTCAGTGTAGCTTGCGTTCTTGAATTTCAGACCAAGAAAAATGTCTACAAAAATTTACTGCTTCCGAACTTTCTTTGCTATATTAGCCATTTTTCCTTGACAACCAAACAACAAACTTCAAAACCAAAGAGAAATGTTTTACCAAGACTATAAATGGTAGGATGACTTAACATTATTATTATAAATAGAAAATAAAAGTGAATTTAACTAAATTTTGAAGCATTAACATATATACATAATTATTTAAATAATTTTGAATTATCTAAAATTGAATACAAATATACATTACATCAAAATTTATGGATGTATTAATTACCAAAACTAATTAAATGATAACCTGTAACATCTTTATATTACAGTACCGTTTGCTAGAAAAACATTATTTTGCTTCATTTCGGCTTATTTTTACAACAAAATATGTGATATTTCAGGGGCAAAAATTTTTTAAATCCGTTTGGGGTATTGATACAGAAAAATTCAGATACAGACAATATGAGAGTTATTAACTGGGAGAATTAATTTTTATGTGTATTAATTCGCGTTATAATATATATATATATATATATATATATATATATATATATATATATATATATATATATATATATATATATATATATATTTGTTTGAAACCACTGCAAAACTTAAGAGCGAGGCCTAAACAATGATTGTCCTTGCCTGATGTGTATATTATTGTCGCACATGGGCACAATGGGCACGTGTGGAATAGTTAAGTGAAAAACATTACTGCAATCACAATGCATTTAAAGCACGTGGTAGGAAGCACTTATAAGGAGCAACAAGCCTTTACAAGCTCCCTTACACGTTATTTTAATTCGCCATTAACATATTCTTTGGTGCCAGCAAAGATTAAATTACTGTGTGCATTAAATGAATATTTGTCATCCAGAATCAACTACGTATACTAATCTGATATCATTTCCTTCATTTTACTCTAACATACAGTCATGCTGGCTGTAACTCTTTCCTATCTTCAGAGGAGAGTATTGACTCCTCCAGTTGTCATGGCGTTGTTATTATAGTCGTGTGTGTGACATTTAGCTTATATATATATATATATATATATATATATATATATATATATATATATATATATATATATATGCGGTAAATCAGTGGTAAAACACTCGTATTTCATTTGGGAGGACCCGGCCGCGATTCCCGACTTGGGCATTCCTGATTTTGGGTTTGCAGGGTTTTCCGAAATCACCCCAGGTAAATGCTAGAATGGTTTCTTAGTGCCGATTCCCTTCACCTTTCCCTCCCCCTCCCACTTTTTCCTCTTCCCTTATCTCTACCAAGGTTGTGAAGCTGTTAGATCACATGATAAACACCCATTAAATAAAAAAACTGTTACATTGGGTCATGTCCCGATATTCTATAGTAAATACATGTATTATTCATTTAAGCAGAAGAGGAGACAGTAAGAAGTTGTTTAACTGTATATTTATAATAAATAAATGTATTTCATTGTTAAAGCACTATAGATACAAAACCAGTTTCAGATTACATTAACATTTTGGTTTAAATTCTTGTTTATTTATTCTAGAGACGCTGCGCAAGCATCCAACGGTACCTCAGCTAGAAAGGAGATGTCTACAGGATTACAAAATCCCAGGAACTGAGATTGTTATTGAAAAGGGAACACACGTTGCAATCCCTGTGCTGGGAATACACTTGGACCCGGCTATTTACCCAGAGCCTGACAAATTTGATCCTGAAAGGTTCAGCCCTGAGAATAAAAGCAAACGTTCCAATTTTGCGCATCTTCCATTTGGAGAAGGTCCTAGGATATGCATTGGTAAGGAATATCTATAAATATCATAATTGTAATTTAAAGACACGTGTTATAAATAATGTTGTCTTTGTATCTTATTTTTTAAACCCGTCAATAGAGCGAACATTTTTGTAACATTATATAGACTCACTGGTTCAATTTGAGAGCATTCAGTAGAAGTACACATATTTAATTCATGTAAACGTACAATTTTTAAGCAAGTGTTTTAATACATGTGTAACAGATATGTGACAAGGCTTCAACGTAAGTACAAAAAATGACTTAATGTTACACAATCATAACACTTTTTAAACACATTATAAAAAAAAAGTACGCTCCCGAGACTTTAAACGTCTTTCGCAATTTTCGAAAATACAAAAACAGATGTTCTTTCTACTTTAATTAAGAAATTGACTTTAATTAATTTTCCACAGCTCCCAGCCACCAGATCTATGTAGCCATGCGCGGGTACAGGGGGATGGGGTGCATGTGGCCTGACCCCCCTTTTCACCTTTTATGTATAGTTTATCGGTAAAACAGTAATAGTTTCTAAAGTGGTATCTTATATTTTCTTTGTTTAAAAAATGCCTTAAACCGTATAATTTTGCAATTAAAAACTACATTTATCTGGGTGACGGCCCCCAGACCCCCTTCATTCTTTGACTCGGGCTGTGGTCATAGCTACTATTTAGGAATGCAACCCCCTCCCCTAAAAATAACTAGAGTTGGATTTGCCACTGTATGTAGCCTATATATATATATATATATATATATATATATATATATATATATACACAACAGTGCCGAACATTCAGATAATGCTCTGTCATGATTTTGTTATTCCCAAGATAATGCCTGCAGTTTTATTTCCTTTCCGGGAGATATATTTATTATTTTTAATTCAGTTAGTGTTTTTTGTGTCAGCTAAACCATGTCCTTTATTTTCGTAATACTTTTCTGCAAATATTCTTCATTCATATTATCTTGCATACTTTTAGCTTTAAAGGACAGGTATTAGGCTGAACAATTTTCATTCTAGTGAGAACATCTCCATTTCCAAATTTGTTTTTCTTTACAGGCGATGGACAAAGATGTAAAAATGCCTAACGGAAAACACATTACCGTAACTAATACAGTGACGTTTGTCTTAGAGAATTGCATGCACAAGAAAATATTGCAATTTTTTTCCTCACATGCTCTGTTTTGTATGATTTCAGTCACAGTTGACATTTCTTACGACAATAACTTTTCATGTGCTGTACATGTTTGATACACTGCATGTCAACAATTCTGGTTTTAAAATGAACAAAAGAGGCGTACTTCACGTCGTACAACACATTATATTATTATTATTATGCCCTTGTTTGTGGCGAAGTTAAGGCTTTCGCATTTTCTTACACTTAACTTCGTGTACAATGTTACATTAGTTGAAGCATGAATTTACATTAAACATTACATATACATTTAAATATTCTTGAAAAATTACTCTAATTATTACTAACATTAATTAATTTAAACCTACACTTACTATTATAACACATAACATCATCACTTATAAAAATGTAGAATAAAATAAAATATGGAAAGGGAAAAAGGAAAAATAAATCATACACAGAGATTAGCATAACTTTTACTACTTTGGATGTTTGTTTGGTCCAGATAAATAGTTAACTTTTGTTAAAACTGTTTAAATTTTCAATAGTTTTCAAATTATTTAGCAGATCATTCAAAGAGCGGGCACCGGATACTGTAAAAGATTGGGAAAAAATGTAGACTTATGATTGGGTACAATACGAGTCATCATCTCACAAGAACGTGTGGTGAATGATTCATAATGAGCGGTTGGGTTTTCTTTATAAGGAAAAGTGTATGCAACTTTCGTCTATTTTCAAGATTGAGCCATTTTAGTTTTTTATAATATCAGCTAATACGATCAGAAGATTTCAAATTGCGTGTGTGTGTGTATATATATATATATATATATATATATATATATATATATATATATATATATATACACACACACACACACATACCGTACACACGTATTTTAAAGGCTCCGCAGTTTCACAGACAAATCACAAGTGAGGTCACTATAAACAACGTTGCAATAATCTATGTGAGGAAATGAATGTAACTGTTTAAGAAGTTTCTTTGTGGCAATGGGTAGAAAGTTTTTCATTCGCTTAAAAGCGTGCAATGATGCAAACACATTTCTGCAAATTTTCTTTACATGATCATTCAAGGTAAGGGTGTCATTAATTTGCATTCCTAAATTTGTAACTAACTGTGTTCTAACAATTTCTTGACAATCTACTATATAAGAATTAATTAGGTTAGATTTAATGGATTTTTTCGTTTTTTTAAAATCCTACTATGGCCTACTGTGTTTTCTGCGCATTTATTTGCAATTTTGTTTGTCCACATAGCTACGTTATCCAGGTCTATGTTAATTTTTCAATGCAGGTATTTAGTTCGTTTGATACATCACTTAGATACAGTTGGAAATCATCAGCATATAAATTAAATAGTTCATGTAATGCAAAACACTAGGAAAGTCGTTAATGAAAATAGAAATGAGTAGATATCTTAGTACTGATCCCTGAGGAACACCTCATCCCACACTGCACCAGATAGAAGTTGTACTGTTTGCTTTAACACAGTATTTGCGGTCAGACACGTAGGGCTGAAACCACTGCACTGCAGCGAAAGAAACATGAAAGAGAGATTACAGCTTTTCTAGGAGTAAGTTACGATTCACCATATTAAACGATTTGCTGAACCAAGTAGAGGAAAAACTGTTAGTTTTCTGCTATCCATTTCTTTCCGTTTATCTTCAGTATTTTTTGTCATCGCTGTGGTAGAGCTGTGATGAGCTCGAAAACCCGATTAATAAGATGAAGGTAAATTTTAGTTATTTAAATTTCTATATAGTTGACTGTGGACGATTTATTCTAGAGCTTTAGATATCGGGGGCAGGATACTTATTGGTATGTAATCATTGGAACTACTATAGCAAATTTTACTTTACTTTTGTAAGAGGCAACTTGGGAACCCCTTCCATACTCAGGGAGTAGTTGAATATATCTGCAATGGGCTCTATAGAATGTGTCAATATTTTAAAATAACAATATCGGTAGTTTATTTGGACCCACTACCTTAGACGAAATGCGGTTTATAGCACGAGCTACATTAAGCAACGAAACTTCACGCAGGGAGAATCTTTCAATATTCAATTGTACCTCTTTATTAGTGCATTTAGCAGTGCAAGGGTTGTTAGAAATAGTGCAAGTATTTGCGAAGTAATCATTTTATTCATCAAGGGGTATGACAGGAATATCGTCTTTGTTATGTTTGCTTCTAATCCGAGATGATTTAAGGCTCTGCCATAAAGTCGAGACGACGTTGAAGATGACAATAGTTGTTTCAGTGTGATTTAATTTTGCTTTCCGAACCACGTGAGTACAGGCGTTTCTAGGTTTTCTATAGTTTTCAAACATTTCCTCACACACCTGTGACATGCGCGAGCATGCTTGAACAAACGAAAAGCAGTATCACGTTTTCGCATGTCTTTAATTGTTTGAGTAAGCCAAGCATCAGATGGACGTTTTACTCGTTTGGTCACTAGAGGAACATTCTTATTCACAAGACACGTAATTAAAAAGTTCAGATGATCGTCCTTCTCATCTATGCTAGAGGCAGGGACTCTGCATCAGAGAGTAAACTTCGTTAATTTAATCCTCTATAATTCCTATGATGACTTTAGACTGCATTTTATTGTGCTTGGCATCGAAACACATGTAAATTACATCATGACGAGCTGCCAACTGTCCGTAAGAAACTACTTTATCATAATTAGAGTTAAATATTAGATCGAGCCATGAATATGAGTGTGATGTATGTATGTTGGGTTCAAGTTACATAAAGTAAAATTACATGAGGTAAACGTGTCGTTTAAGTTACGTTTATCAATAGACTCAATTAAAAAATTGACGTTAAAGTCTCCCTTTACGATTGCATTGTCATAGTTCTGTTTCGAATAATGTGAGGTCGGTAACTTTTGGAGGCTTGTATACAACTGACAATGAAAGGGATTTTCTGCAAAAAGAAATTCAATTGTCTAGTACCGTGACTGGCATTGCTTTAATATTAACAATGAATAGTTCAAGAGCTTACTCGTATCAGAATTTGTCAGAACCATCATTTTCCAGAAACTAAGTAGAAAGTTATAGTGCAATATGGCTAGATGGAAAGGCATAGGGCCAGATAAACATAGCCAAGCTGGACCAGCAACATGGCTGAACGCTGATTGTTACCCCAGCAGCTGGCACACGGGTCTAAATTGTGTTTCTTAGTTGGAATTATTCTGTCGTTTTCATACCTGCTCAGAACACTTCAATGTTTTTAAAAATTTTAAGTTTTCTTTTTACACTCGAAAAAGGAGAAGCAAACTATGGGCATGCCTGGCGGAGGTTACGAAGGAACAAGTTACCCCAAAAATGATTTAGGAGGGGGTATTATCCCCCCTCACAAATATTTAAAAAAATATAAATAGGTATATTTGTATGATCCACGTTCAGCTGGTAATGAAAGTGTTTTCAGACATTTCTGATTGTTATACGGTCGGTGACAATATTGTAGAGTAGTCATGAGAACTGCTGTTAGTTAAGGCAGTTGTAGGTGAAATGCCCTCGGTGATGTCTGTTGGTCAAGAGATAACTGAAAAAGTATATAATGAATCGCGCTTAACTCAGGCTCAAGCTGATCAACTCGTTGAGTGAGGAGGAATGTACAAGGAGGAGTCTATTATCTTTTCAGTTGGCGAGTGTTGAATGACAACATTGGAATAGTTGAAGACATGTCTATTGCAGAGTCTGGTTTACATGTGTGTGTATTTGTGTGTGAATGAATGTCTGAGTATCATGAGCCTTGCGACGGAAAAGTGAAGCAGCTATGTTCAATTAAAGGATAGAATAATATAGTCTGTCTTCACCTGTGAGGATTCGTTACAGACAATATAGGATTGCAACGGACGTGTGTTCTTGTTCTGGGATTTGCTTTCATAAAAGTGTTTTAGATATTAAAGGAGACAGGCGAAGGCATTTTATGCAACCATTGTCTCGTCGGTGTAAGGCCTAGTATCAGATTGCTGTTCATGCATATGCTTGAGGCCTTCACATTGGTGCATCCTGCAAAAAAACTAAATAACACATTTATGACAAATATGTTCTTAGAATGAAATTGGTGGGACTGGTGTACCACGAAGTTCTAAGTAGGAAGTTTTACCATCTACATTAAAGAGAGTGCATTTTATTATACATGCTGAAGCCGTATTTGGGAAGTCCATTGTACAATGAAAATATTCTCTGTTTAGTATTAGTTCAGTAAAAATTGGTATTTCTGACGGCACTTGTATTTTTTTTTTGTCTGCACATTTTCATATTTGATGAAACTTATATTTATATTTCTGGTTCTGAAATGAACCAATATTTACATTCTGCTGAATTAGCAGTAAATTTCGACTTGCATCATCGCTGACATTATATAATGTTCACATAAGTTCCAAAGAATATGAATTAGTAAACATTTACTAAAGTTATGTCAAAGAGAGTGTATTAAAACAGAATAAAGTAGTATGTGCAATTTTTAGTAGGTATAATCTTGGATTATATAATCCAACATAATATGATGTGTGTGAACCTATCTTCGTCACTACATAAATATGTGCACTGAATTAAATGTTATTCTAAAAATTCTTCACTTTCTGTTCTATACAATCTGTGGACGTGTGATAGAAGGTAAAGCCATAAAAACAAGTGGAACGAGCTCAATTTTTTTCCTTAATGCTCATCCTTAACATGATCAAGCCTTATGATTAGATGTTCGATTTCTGGATTGTCCGAAATTGCATTAACTGCGCATGAACGAAGTTGAATTGGAATTATTTTTGCCTACAGGTATGAGGTTCGGTCAGATGCAGGTGAAGACAGCCCTGGTACACATACTAACTTCCTACCAGGTCAAGCCCTGTGCAGACACTCCATCACCACCTCTAAAGATGATACCTAATACAGGTGTAAATACTCCCAAGGAAGATATTATTTTAGCATTCACAAAACTTGAGTAAATATTATATGAAGAAATTTGTGTTTTCATAGTATGTCTTTATAAAGGGACTCTTTGATTACTGGTTCTTGTATTTATTTAATGTGTATAGAAACTGTGAGGCGAACAACTTTCGCTGAACTGCACGTCCGAGAAGGGCCGCCGAGAAACAAAAAAAAAAAAAAGGGGGGGGGGGGGCAAAAGGGTGAGTGAGTGCGAGATTTTAGTCAGCGCTCAACATCGGATTCTATAGCACTGGTAAGGGGTGACATGATGCGGGTATGGAGCGGTGCCGGAATGAAGGGGCGGGGAAACGGGAGATCCCCGAGAAAACCCGCCGACCAACGCTATCGTCCGGCACGATTACCACATGCGAAAATCCGGGGACCGTTCCCGCCGGGAATCGAGCCCGGATCGCCTTGGTGGGAGGCGAGAGGTCTGACCCTCGACCACCGTGCCTCCCTGGGGCAAAAGGAGAAAGTACCCAGGGGCCCGAGCTCATGAGGGGCCCAGGTCAGTGAACTGAAAAACAATAAAATAAAGCTTTCAGAAAAAATATTTTTCCCCGCACATAATGTCTCATGTCACATTTTGTTGTTTCCTGCGTTATTCAACAGCAAAGCAAATGTTATATTCAGTTTTCGTTGAGATAAAAAATGTGGGATTTGGGATGATATGGGGCCCTAAAGATTTATTTGTACAGGGGCCCAAAAATCCTGTCAGTGGCCCTACGTCCGACGCTGAAAAGTGATGACACCTTATATTCTCGGTTGCACTACTCAGCACTCACATGACGGCAGCAGACGCTGACATTGGTGGTGCTGCAACCTACTTTAGTTTTGTGGCATGATTATTTACATTTGATTCAGTGGCCTTTTGTAGATGAGGTTAAAGTAATTTTTACGGCTTATATCGTACTATGGGAGATGCAAAGTAAAGTGGCTGACATCTGATGGTGAATTTCTGAACCTTCGGAATGGTGATACCGACTGCAGACGATCTATTGTACATGTGCGTACGTAGCGAAGCAATTTAAGATCTCGCTCTTTAGTTTTACAGTGGTTTCGAATAAATAAATAAATAAATATATAAATATATATATACATATAAAAGCAAATTAATACAATTATCACAAATTAATTCTTACAGTTTTAACACTTATACATCACCGTTTGTAAGTGAATTTTTCTGTTGCAATACACCAAACGGAATTTTAGACTTTGCCCCTGAAATACCACATATTTTGTTGTCAAAATAAGCCAAAATGAGCAAAACAAATTTTTGCTAGCAAACGGAACATTATTTTAAAAACGCTATGGCAAAATTGTGTATCGTATGAATGTACACAGTCTCAAATGTTTTCAAAGCATTTGGTTAAAAAATATTCCAGTTATTTGAAATTGTTTGAAATAAATGAACTATCATAGTCTTAATGTATATAAACAAATACTAGGTGGCAAAATACTGTAGTCTGTGCAAAAATAAAATAGTTCTATTAAAAATATGTTTTTTCTCTATATGTAAAAATGAACACTGACTGACTGACTGAATTACATATCAAACTGCATCCGAAACCACTGGACCTAGAATCGTGAAAATTTTTGTGTGGGTTCCCCTCAGGTCGTAGGCAAGCACTACGAAGGGATTTTTAGAAATTCGACCTCTAAGGGGGTGAAAAGAGGTGAAATGTATTTCCGAAGGAACGTTGATAGAGCACGAACCCGAAGGTCTATCATCGTGATTTTTACTTTACAAAGACACATAAAAATGCATGTCAGCCAATTTAAGGATTTTTAGAAATTAAACATTTAAGAGGATGAAAAGACCTTAAATGTGTTTCCGATCAACTCTCGATATCTGTAGAATCCTTCGGGATAAATAGTTGGTATTCGCTTCAAAATGTTGATTACGTAAGTACCCAAAAAGTAGTTTTGGGATTTTTTTTTAAAATTCTACCACTAAGCAGTAAAAAGGGGCAAAATGTGTTTTTAATGAATCCTCTATATTTTTGGTTACGTATACAAATGTCTACGAGCAGGACCCCAATACGTTTAGAATTGCTTTAATTAAAGGGGTGAAAATACGTGAACTGCATTTTCGATTATTCCTATGTACCTATCGAACCAATCGAGATATCGAAGTACTCTTTGTTTTAGATTGATGCTTTTGTAAATATCCCAAGTATCATTAAATATATTTTCCGAATTCGGCCCTAAAGAGGTTAAAAAAGGGTAAAACGTGTTTTCGATTCACAATCGATATACACCGATTCCACTGATTTTTATATAGCGACATGATTTTTGTTTAGTATTGATGCTTACTAAAATACCTGAAAAGAATTTTCACGAAATTTCGAAATTCGCCACTTAAGGGGATGAAAAGTGGCGAAAAGTGGTGATATGTGTTTTCAATTAATCGTCGATATATCTTGAATTCAGCGGGCTATTGTCGTGTTTTTCACGGTAGTCTAAAATGTTATTCAAGGATTTTTTTTTTTTTTTCGATATTCAGTCTCTTAGGTAATGCAAAGACCCAGAATGAATTTTAAAGAAATCTTCGAGATAAATCGAACCCATCGAGATATTCAGTTAATTTTTGCTTCAGGATGTTGATTAGGTACGTGGCCGCAAAATGGTACTAAGATTTTTCAAAATTCAAACTCTAAGTTTTCTACAGGCGTTATATGTAATTCTTAATGAATGATCGATTTTGTTTCGACTGAACGAGCTATCGTCGTAATTATCACTTTACTTGGATACTTGAACAAATATTTAGGGTGTGAAATTAAGATTTTTCGTAATTCGACACCTAAAGGGGTGAAAAGGCACATAATTTGTTTCTATCAGTCGATGATACTTATCTAACCAGTAGAAATATTGCGGTGGTGTTCGCATCAGATTTATGCTTACGTAAGTATTCAAAAAAAGTAATGCAAGCCTTTTATTTTATAAGATAACTTAATTATTAAGAAGAAAACATAGTTTGTACACTTTCAAGGGAGACGATCCGATAACAATCACGACCATTGAGAAACAAATATTATAGGAGTTCCGTCTTACATTTCTATCTAGACGTATTGTTGTACTATCTCTATGAGCCTAGGAAATAAATATTTTATTTTTAAATTTAGTTTTCATTAATAATTTTGACGTTATGTTGCGCAGTTGTTTTAGCTTTGGAGATGTGCAATTCTGACACAATAAATGCAAAACATATTAAATTAGTACAATTAGGTGAAGTCGTTCAAAAGTGGTCAAATGTATTATGCAGTCCATTATCCACTAAAGTTCCTCGACAGCGTCATCTCACATATACCATCTCACCTTATTTTTTCTATGCATCTCACTAACCTCAAGGTTCGAGCACCAACTACCTATCTGGTGTACAAAGAGGTTTTTCAATTACAGCCAATATTATCTGCTATGAGTAACACACGCGTGCATAGCCGCGGATGTACTGCTAGTATGTATATTAAGTATATATATATATATATATATATATATATATATATATATATATATATATATATATATACACACACAAACACACACACACACAAACACACACACAAACACACACACACATATATATACACACACATCGTTACGATTGTTGCCATTTTTACAAACCGCAACTATTGCCAACCTAATGAGGAAAATTCCTAGATAAAGTTTTTAATATTTATATCATTCTTCCGAATTATTTCGGCATTAAATGCAGGCAGCCAAAGCAATATTTCCGTGAACATTGCAATTTTCGAATTATTCGGCTTTAAAATACCATATTTTCAAATGCCGCCACAAATATTGAAAATGCGTTCTTACTGGCAACAACATTTATGACGTAGTCTTATGTTTTGGTTAGCCACCGCACGCCTGACACTATTGTGTACATTGGAACTTTTCAACAACTAAAAAAACGAATTAAATTTAGCGAACCCGGTTACGTAAAAGTTTATTCAGGGAATTCACCCGTTGTTTAGGCATGCTTGGTTGTATATTTAGTACCCATCAACGAAGATTTATTTCACTCGAGTTGATTTTAAAGGAGTGAAGACAGCAACGTGTTAGTAAGCCTAGCTCCCACACATTGCGACGTTTTAGTTATAGGTTTGAGTATATGTTGATTTAATTTAAATTCCAGAGAGATAATAACTTACCACGAATTCAGTTTAATGTTTCAGTTCCGATAATCATAAGTTTAGGTTTGAAAGGCCAGATGAACGAAGTTCACATGCGTTCAATTTTTTTTTTCACTTGGCCTACTCAAATACATAACTAGGAAATTTACTGAGAATGTCTGAATTCAGCCTCTAGAAAATACATAATGGAAATTGTAAACTAATAGTCCTAGTATCCGTCACCCATTTTCTAGGATTTAGTAAATATCTCTTAATATATACAGCTATTATTTTTAGCATTTTTAAAGACTTGTAGCAAAAGTATAATGCAGACTCAAAATAACAAAACAAGAATCTATACAGGAAAGCACATAAATGTGAACAGTGCACCTTCTTCCAAATGATGGCAATACAGCGTGTGTGTGTGGATGCCACAAGACACATAAAGTGTGCTTTATTATTTTTGGTGGTATTCTATGAAAAAGGGATGTCATAATTAAATAAAAATATAAACTCAGTAAGTATAAACCTGTTGAATCATTAATGCAATATAATTTTTGCCTGCATAAAACTCAAAATTTGTCCTTTAACGACGATACTTTGAATTCCTGCCTGTAGTAGTAGATCTACAGTATTTTTATTTTATACATATAACATTTATTTTTGCTAAGGTAATAATCAGAACTCTATCAAAGTTTTTCACAACAGTAGCAGTAACTTGAAGGCAGCTATAGAAGAAAGTTTATGTTTGGAAGAGCATCATTGGTGTGTGCTACAAAGTCAATAACGATTATGAGTCTGAAGGCTAAGATAATCAATCTACAGAATAAAAGTGGGAATATCAGTGTTACATTTTGAATTTTTGTGACATATTTTACCTATATATATATATATATATATATATATATATATATATATATATATATATATATATATATATATATATATATATATATATAATTTAAATATGAAAACAAGGGAAAGTTTTTAAACACTAAATTTGTTTAATGGAAATATATTTCCTAGAGTGATATTAGAATTTCTATTAAATTAGTATTGGTATCTTTTACAGAAGTGAATTATTTTAATCCTGATGGGGAGTTAGTTTTTACTATAGGTTAGTTTAAAAGATTGAACAAATTTTATTTTGACATGAAGCTAACTAAACAAATCTTATAGGATATATGATCTTATTGGATGAAATTGACATGAGTGGTAATGACTTCATGTTGAACAGTAATTATTAGGTAAAAATATTAAATTATGAGTTTGACCAGCGACCTTAATTCATCAGCTCATGATCTGATGTTGGAGAGATTATACTCAAAATAAGGAAACGGTGCCTTCGTGCTCTGACAGTTCTCTTATCGTACGTTGTTGCCACGTTCGGCATCGCTGTAAAGAAAATCGATGGGCACCATGAAAAAAATTATCCCAGCCGCATATCTGTCACGATAAGCTAATTCCCCTCGACGAGAGGAACACACGGACATAATATAAGCCGTGTTCAGATTGGCCATTAACGTCATAACAAGCAAACCGAGCGAGGTGGTGCATTAGCTATACTTTGGACTCGCATTCGAGAGGACACGGATTAAATTCCCAGCTCCAGCCATCCTGACTACAATGTCATATTTTCTCGAAACAGTTCCATATGCATGCTGTTATGGTTTCTTAACAAAGGCCATGACCGAATACTTCTTTACGTGCACATCTGAAACTCTGCTTCATGGTTGTTGACAGCATATATTTGAGAAGAGGCGCCCCTTACTTGAATACGCCAATCAGAATAATGTTACTGCGACATCATACGTCTGTGATTTGCGGAGAGGATGACTAGACGCTCAAAGTTAAAAACATTCACTCACTGACCATGAAGTAAATCTGCAGATGTTCACGCAAGGAATCGTAAAAAATTGGTGTAAAATTATTATCATAGTAAGACCATTGACTGTACACATAAACTTAACTTTTTACCGCTTGGGTAATAGATTTTTATTTTAAATTCTACGTTTCGTTTGCGCTTCTTGATCCTCTAAGATATTCGACTGAAACACTTCATTGGTCTTCAATTAATTCCT
Source organism: Medauroidea extradentata (assembly GCA_003012365.1). NCBI lineage: Eukaryota > Metazoa > Arthropoda > Insecta > Phasmatodea > Phasmatidae > Medauroidea > Medauroidea extradentata. The sequence goes on from PNEQ01000255.1 coordinate 33,524, forward strand.
ATTCAGCAGTAACTACACTAAGAGAATAATTTAGTTCACTCAAACAATACCTGCTATCCGCAATCAAATTATTTGTTCGTATAGGGGCAGTTAAAGTTTTGTTGCTGAAATAAGTGTATTTATTGTAATTACTTTGCTGCACTGTTAAAAATTGCCGTAAACTCACGGAAATATTTACAGAAAAGTACTGTAATTATACAGAAGTGACTTCCGTAATTTTTTGTTTGCAGAAGTTTGACCACATAGTCAGTTTACGGATGTTTGATCGTAACGTTCCATAAATTGAAGAAAATATGTTTTTACAACTTTAAAGCGTATTATACTGTGTTTATTTTTTTTTAATTGTGGTACTAATGATCACTATGACTCCTAGAGTTAATGTGCATGCACACTGGGGCGAAACGAAAAGAATACAAGACAAGCAAAGATAATATAAGCTAAATGCTGCTTCCTGGTTGTCCATAGTTTGCCGCGGAAAGAAGAGATGCCGAGTGGGTATGCACCTTCAAAGTTATTTATTTATATACAATAAAATATTTTTTTCATAATGATACTAATGAAGTTCTGTAAAATCTGGATGTCAAAAACAAAAGTTGTCTCTTATAAAGTTGGTCTCTTACCACTGCATGGAACACGCTTGGTTACTACCTTTTCACTGTGGTATAATGATTAGAGTGTCTGCCTGGAAATCATACGGTCATGGGTTCGAGTCCCGTAAATTGTAAAAACTTTTCAGGTTAATAAATATTATGTTAAGATTTCGGGAAAACATAGGAAATAAGAGTATGTCGTATTTCTAGAAAATAGAGTGAAAATAATTTAAAGAAATTGAATTTTTTCGCGGAAAAGGGTTGTCCGTAAATTTACAGAGGATTTCGTTATCAAGAAAAACTGAGTGCCCGTTATTTTACGAAGATTTCTGGATGATAAATTTTTGCCTGTATTTTTCCGTAATTTCACGGAAATTTTTTCTGACAGTGTGCCTAAAATATTACAGTATTAGGATAAAATTTTCTCACACACATGTATGTATACAGCGTGGACCAGAATTGATGTGCCAAACTCCGGGACAGAATTGTTTATGTAAAATAAGGTGGGGTTACAGTTACCAACACTAATGTGTAGTGCATATTAAGGGAGCTATGCGACGTTGAAAAGAAAATTTTGAAATACATTTTTCTAAAAAAAATATTAGAAAGTATAAGATGTGGGGCCATTAAAACTGTCATAGAGCTCTAAGAATCGGAGCAAACAAGCATGTGAAAATGTGACTAACGCGACGTTCCCTTCGAGCGTTCCCCTTCACTCCTTATGTAGGATTCTTCGTCCTATTTTAGAAGTTAACTTTTAAATTCTTAACGGTAAGGAAGTATCCACAGCAAATTAACACGCACTATAAGGTATCAGAATGAAAACAAATGCGCTACTTTTCTGAACTCTCCCCGATGAACAGTTTTCTAGAAAAATACGAATCGAAATTAGAAGGCGCAGTGAACCCTTCGGAGGTAGGTGATTCGCCTGCCACCCGCGCGCTTCCCCGCGAATGAAGAATAAAACATGTGAGTATGCAATCGGTATGTGGGTGAAGAGTAGTCTTTGTTGCTGGTGTAACGATTGTAAATTCAAAATTTGCTGTGGATATTAATTTGATGAGAATTTTAAAGCTATAATTTCAAACTCAGATGTTACTGGAAAGTTTGTTACAAAAATACTTATATCATAGCTTCATTTCAAATCACAGTGACATGCAAACATTTCTCTTTGGGTTAGATAATCAATGGAAGTTAAGTTGTTTAGAAGTTTTACTGAGAAGAAAATTAATACCCTGATAAAAGTTGTGAATACTGAATTATACATTTAAAATGTTGTAAAATGGCATGTTCGTTGGGCAAGAAGTTACAAACGTATAAGTTGTGATTGGTATGAGATAAGTAGAATTTATTTTAATTAATTTATTGTGTTTCAGTAGCTAAAATATTACTTTTATTCCATTTTCTCATCAGTGGCTTTGATCTATGTTTTCAAATGTTTTACCACGATAAACCTAAGTAAAAATGAAGAGCATCTCATTAACTCTACCAATATTTTAAAAAGAGCTAGACCGCGGCTTTAAATTTAAACATTTTTCATATGCAAAACTAGAAATGTTCACTGGCAAGTCAATATGTGCCTAGAGTTACCTGAGGAGGCATGGAACGGTTTACACGAGCAGAGCTAGCCGACATGCATCTCGTGTACGGAGCAACCAACACTAGGGCAAGGCAAGCAGTGGAGTTGTACCAGCTGGCGTCGTCAACACTCCCGGGCGACGTTTGTCCGTCTTCATCAAAGGTTGCGGGATGAAGGCTCGACGATAGTGACAAGGCCGAATGCTGGAGCCCCTAGGACAAGACGGATGGCGGCATTTAACGAAGACGTGCAGCGCCGTGTGCTGAAGCAACCAGTAATAAGTTCACGTTGGGTGGGCCGCGAAATGGATATTGCCCATTCTACGACCCTACGAGTTCTGCGTGAGAATCAAATGCATCCTTACCACGCAAGAAATGTTCATGTTTTTAGCGATTGTGACTGTGTGTCACGTGTTACGTTCTGTGGATGGTTCCTTCAAGAAAACAATACATGGCCGGACTTCGAATCAATTATGCTCTTCACAGATGAGGCCCATTTCACCAGCGATGACACTTTCAACAGGAGGAACAGGCATATCTGGGCGCCCCACAATCCCCATCTCATGTACCCTATGGGCAACCAAGTGCGCTACAGTGTCAACATGTGGGCTGGCATCGTCAGCAGTCGTTTGTTGGGAACTTATTTCTTATTTGCTACCTGTCCGCCTCAGTGGAGTCCATTACTTAACGTTCCTGCAGGATGTATTGCAGGAATTGCTGAAGGAAATACAATTGGCGATTCGCCGCACCATGTGGTTTCAGCACGATGAGGCACCACCACATTTTTCTTCTACCGTATGCCGCCATCTTAACAGCGTGGTTGCAGGTTGCTGGATAGGCAGAGGAGGGTCCATCCATTGGCTGGCTTGATCGGGTTTTTTTATGGTCATGCCAACTCCCTGATTTATGAGATGCCTGTGACTAGCCAGGAAGATCTCGTGGCACGTGTGTTAGTTGCATTTGATTGTGTACGTGCCATACCAAACATTTATGCACGAGTTCAGGCAAACTGATCCGCCGTTGCCAGCTGATGTGTTGAAGTGGGGGGACGGCAGTTCGAGCAGTTATTATGAATATGTATTGATGTTAATAAATACGTGTGTAGTATACATGCAAATTCACCTTCTGCTAACTGTGCTCCTTGATCTGTACACGTGATTCTCTTAACCTAACCATTAAGGCAGTGGTTGGTGCCGGCAGTTACCGCGTGTTTTTCTCAATATTCATTTCCTTCTTCTTGCATTCCGCCGCTGCTACAATTCCACCTCATTTCAACACAATCAATTATCAAGAAATTACTGTTAAGAGGCTTATTTAGCGAGTGTAATTTCCCAAGTGCGAGGCGCGAAAACCGGTGGGTGATTAAGCCGACTTTGCTATACGTGACGTACTAATTGGTACGCAGTATTTTTTCTAGTATTAATTATTCTGTGGCGCTTTGAGCCGTGACTCTACACTTTTATTTGTAGGTAGTATCAAATTTGCGTGTCTGTGTTTTTATGAATTCGAGTGGTACCTTTTTGCTAACGTTAGTACAAAAGAATGCTGTTTTTGCTTCTTTGTGGAGCCCTAAAATCGTGATTATAATATTAATGCTGCATGTTCAAACGTTATTATTTCAAGTGCGTTAATTTTCTAGATACATGGGTTGAGAATATCTTCAGTAGTTTCGTGTAAAAATAAAACGATATCATTTGGCTACCTACAGCATCGTTCATACAACATGTGTTATGTCATAACGTCATCCGAATCTCGCAACTGTACTCAATTTAATCATTCAATTACGTAATTAGCATTGCTCAGAAAGTCATTGTATTGCCTACCTCTGCGAGGTTACACTGCGCCTTCGTATTTTGATTCGTATTTTCTTTCAAACGGTTTACCGGAGTGATTAACACAAAAGTATCACATCGTGTGCTTTAGAGAAACATTGAAAAAGAAAAATGATAGTACAATGTCGGTAAAATATTGTTTGTCTAAAGCATGCCACGTTTGGTTTAGGATCCGCACACGATGCAGCAATAAATCAGGCATGTTACACCTTTGAAAATGTCGTTGGTCATGATAGTATCTTAATTTATAACATGGGTGTAATTCCAAACACAAAAAAAAGTTCAGATGGCTTAGTATTTTCGAAATAAACAGTTTTCGCCAAACTCCTTAAAAACGTAGCATGCACGCGTGCCAGTGAATCGAGCCGTGTAGACTACTTGCAGTACACATGCAGACGTAGTTGTGCGGGTTGCGATCGTGGGTAAGCTGCATTAAAAAAAAAAAAAAAAAAAAAAGCATTACGTGATAGCAATGCATAACACTGTACTCTTCACAACTAATGAAATTTAAGAAATGAAGACATTAACAGTCACTAATAACAACAAACCTAAAAGCGATTTTATGACTTTAGAATCAGCAACAAGCATAAAGGATTTCTTGTAGAGATTCTAACAGAATGAATGAAGAGATTATGACGACTTGTAACATTTAAGATTTTGAGAGCCAAAAGGGGGTGACATGGTGTGAACATGGAATTGCACTGGGAATGGAGGATAAGGGAAATGGGAGATCCAAGATAAAAGCCACCGGCCAACGTCATCGAATCGCCACGATTCCCATATGTGAAAATTGGTGTGACCTCCGGCGGTAACCAAAACTGTATCGCCTTGTAGGGAGATAAGCATGGTGACCATTAGACTGATGTGGTGGTTGTAGTTGCCATCATTGATACAGACACTGTACTATTAATTTTCTTTTTTCAAATGTTACCTCACGAAGTTATTCGTGTTTGTTTTATTATCAGCATGACGAACACAATACCATTTACACATGTTTCAGCTGCCTGGGACTTACCATTTTCGTTCACAACTGCTACGATATGTACGCAGAATGCTAGAAACTAACTGATCTGCGACTTTAACAGTATTGTACTTGTTGTTATCTATGAATTTCCCCCGTCGTCTATACGTTGCACACATCACATGGATGTTCGCAGGATTACCTATGCTCTAGGCTCTGTACGTCTGCGCGAATATTCAAGTGTGTTTTGAGCATAAACGGCAGTTAGACAGTTGCAACAAGTGGACCTTTTTTGTTACACAGGTCTCATTTTTCAATAAACCATCTTCAAATGTTCGAAAATCCTGACGGTAAAAAAAGTGGTATGCGATAAGATAGTAGCCACCCCTATTATTTTCATAAGGGTAGAAAGTACCAAGTTGTATTTGCTTTTGATTTGAATGTCCCAACAGCATTAAGCAATGCTGAAAATATAGTTTTCTTATGTAATTTATTTCCGATGTTTTGAGGAAGTACGATTATAAATTTTGATACTCAGAGACTCAGTACTCCCATTAAGTTTAGGCGAAAAATTTAAACTATAATTTCTGCTTGTTTTTTCATAAGGAATCACCTGCCGGAGTTTGTCGGTGTTGTTCAGTAACATCCAGTATATATAAATACACACACAGATATATGTATATATAATTATATATATAATACATATAGGTGTGTGTGTGTGTGTGTCTGTGTGTGTGTGTGTGGGCGCTCGCGCAAGCTGTATGGAAAATGATAGCCCAAACGTAGGGAGGTGATTTCGTGATTTCCTCATTAAGAGTAAGCATAAATAATATGATACACTTTTTTAAAGAATTGAAAATTGAGTGTAAAAATGTTATTTTGTCAAAATATAAAAAAAAACTATTAGAAGTGAAATTACGAATTTTAAGGTGATATTAAGTGTCGCTGAGATCTATAACCTATAAAAAATTCAGCCTTCAAACTTCTTCCTTTCATGAAAATATTAGGGAAAACCACCCTTATATTGCATGTAACCACTTTGCCGTCTGGTTTAGTGAACATTTAATGTGGTTAATTTAAGCAGTACAGCGAAAAGAACAAAATTTTTCTCAAGTTGCAAGCGTCTAGAATGCACAGTTTACCTGGAAAGTGCACGCAACTGTTGCTGTGTCATAATGCAATACCTGGTATGTAGGTAAAAAGTCAGATTATTTTAACTTTTGTAGGTGAACTGTTGATTAATGTGACGCGAGTGAATAATTAAAAATGTCTTCTTGTGTTAGTCTTTCGAGACTAAAGAGTTAAACTTTGAATAATATCACTACTCGTTAGCACATATAATTCAATATAAACTATAGTTGTCTTACAACTTTTATCGTTGGCAGCGAAATTACGAAATAAAGTTCAGTGCATTTTCCTATTTAAATTCAACAATACTGAAACAAAATCGGCTTTAATCGACATAATTGTATTTTATGTAATTAATAATTTTGTTATCAACCTCTTTCGATTCATACTGATTGCACAATTAACCTTATATACGTGCAAACACCAAATGACGTGTCCATAGAGATAAGACCTAGTTTTTTTTGCAGTGGTTTCAAAAATGTTTTTTAACGCGAATTAATACATGTCATGTATCAAAAATTCGTCTTACAGTTTTAACACTTGTATATCATCGCTTGTAACTGAATTTCTATGTTGCAATACTTCAAACAGATTTTTAGATTCTTTGCCCCTGAAATATTACGTATTTTGTTGTCAAAATAAGCCAACATGAAGAAAAATATTTTTTTTTTGCTAGCAGACGGTACATTATTTTGAAAAACGTTTTCCCAAAATTGTATACATAGTATGTATAGTATAACTGTACACAGTCTCAAATTTTTCAAAGCATTTGGTTAAAAATTTTTGAGTTATTTGCAATTATTTGAAATAAATGATAGATCAAGGTTTTCATAATACAGTGGCACGATACGTCTGGCGCTTGCCGCCAGCGACGAATTCCTGCCATGTCTTCATAATAGAGCGATGAAATATCGCCGGCGGCTGGCGACACGAACTTATGCTGCCATCTTTTATATAAAGAAAGACTTTGTAACTGTTTTTTAAACGAACATGAACGAAAATAAAGGAATTATAATATGTTTACGTGCGTATCAATTTAAATAAATAATTATCAAACAGGCAACAGGTTGAATTTTCAACCGAATAATAAAGTGAGAAAAATATAATATTAGTTACTTTTCTACGAACTCACGAATACGTTAAATACATTAATTTACGCAACTACCGGTATTTTCAAACAATTTTAATGGCATGAAATTGAATTTTATGATTGTTTAAACCTGAAAAATAGTAATACAAGTATTAAAAATGTAAACAGCATTTCATCTTTGTGTTCGTTGCCATAGGGGTGAGCGTCAAATCCAATGTCAGTCGCTCGTGCAATGTTCTCGACGCCCATCGCTAGCGCCAAAGCTCTGATTGGCTGACGCTCGTCGTTGATCAACACGTCGCTCTATTGTGAAAACAGCTTTAGCCGTTACGTGCGGAAAGATACGAATTGACTGAAAATAGAACTTTAGGAGGCCTCTTTTGAGTGCGCACTCTGTCCCGAACCGTCTGTAGTGACTGTCAAGGACGCATCGTTTTCGTGCAAAACGCACGTGAAGCTTGGACGTAGTGATCCAGAGCCTAGCGCGTAGGCAATTCTGCGTACATTAGTGTTTTCTTTATCCTGCTGCGCCGCACAGATGTTGATGGACATTTGCTGTGAATGTATTGTATCGTACAATTAAGGGTGCCGCCTACCCGCGCGTGAGAGGCTCAAAAGCGACGGAGACATAATGTCGACCTTGAAGCGCGCATCAAATGCCACGTCGCCTCAACTAGCCAAGCGCTGAACTAGCGTGCAAGCTTCCCGCCGAAGGTTTTTACTATGCGACACTAAGCGGTGACCATATAATTTTATTGGTGGAAAGTCTGTAGCTAAGTTCAGTGCAGGTCGCAATCTGAGTTTCACATACATCCGGTTAGTACATGTCGAAGTACGGAAGTCTGAAAAGGCCATTTTTAGCCATGTTGGAGGGCTTAGAAACAGTGTTTCTAATGAGCGTGACGTCTTAAAAATTAGTTTCCGACCATGTCTGAAGTTTGTTTTATTTTCGTACGTTGGCATAATGGCTGCTGGTGGAATAGTTTCGTAGAAAAAACCTGTTTACGAACACACTGCAACGCATATGAAGCGTGGGGTAGGCGGCCGCCTTAAATAGCTGTCATAATCGTAATCAACTTTGTTCGAGGCTGAATTTTTTTGTGTGTTTTGAAGGGAAATGATGAGAAGTGTGCAGGCGAAACAATCGAGCTACAGTTAACATTTGAATATCCGTGTCAGCACATATGTAGTACACAATAGTGGAGACAGGTGGGGTAACATCTTCTCGTGTTTGTATTAATATTTATGTTAAAATTAGTTGTTTGTTAACATGTACCGTAAACCCGGCCAATAACTACTCACAGACTGTTAAAATAAGTTGGTTCAAGGTGGAACTTTAGCATGAAAAGTCACTTGATAATTAACGAGTACTCATATCATGTAACAAATACATAACCTGCAATAAACAGTTATGGTGTAGTTTTATTACACAGTGGTGCACTGCTTGTGTAGCACTGATGTGACATTGTTTTTACATGTTCAAGTGGTACCTGATATGTATTAAATCTTCATTAAAGCTCAGGCAGTGTTGTTGTAATTTAGGTGCATTTGGTAACTCATGTTTGACTGCAATTTTACAGTAGGGTTGAGTCGGTACAAATATGTAGAAACCCTCCGATATCGCCACTATCGGAATTGTGCGCGCTTCCTGTTTAAATTCCCAATATTATAACCGATGTTTTGTCCTGCGTCTGAACCGAAGGATCTAAGTTGATGCTGATTCAACCGTACTTGGCTTAATACGCTATTTATTTTTGTTAAAACAATCACTGTTTAAAATTAGTTTTTACTTATAAGTGCTGGCTGTGACTATTTTTAAATAAAAATTCGACACGTTACGCACGATTGTTTACAAAATGTGTAGCCTAAAATGTGTAGCATCTAGCCACAATTTACAGTTACTGAATTTTACCTCTGTACGCAGGCTTGCTGTATCAACATAAAATTTAATTAGCCTAACACAAACAGTATTCAATAATAATCCTTTATTTTAATATTACCTAAAAAATATTTAGCCTTAGTTGTTTCACGTCAAACACCGTGACGAATAAAAAAAATATGTAAGTTTGTAATGTTGGCCACGTTCTGCACGTTACTTCCTTATTATTTTGTCTCTGTTGTTTCGTTTGTTTCGTTGGTGAGATTTCTGTTGCTGTAGTAATATGGCGGTGTTAGGTTAGTGTACGAACGTGGTGGAATAATTTATGCGTGCCAGCAATGAACAGATAATATGGCAGGAAAAAGAAGTGATGTGTGGAATCACACCACTGATGATTTGTGGTGAAAATAATTTTGCAGCAATTTGTTTCATTACGTAACTAGTTTCAGGTCCCTAGAATTTAATTTTTCTAATAGTTAGGTCTAAGACTGACACAATAAAAACTAAAGAAAATTATAATTTTCTTTCATTGCACGTTTAAATCTCGCCTATACTTTAGATTAGTATTTGAAATGAACAAAAAGTTTGAATGTCAGACAATGAGCATAGCACCGACGAGGTTTTGCAAACTTCTCACTGTTTTTAATCCCCGGCGCAAAACGAGGGGTGTTATAAAGTTTAACGTGTCTGTTTATGTATCTGTGTGCCTGTCTGTGGCATCGTAGCTCCTAAACGAATGAACTGATTTGGATTTAGTCTTTTTTATTTAAAAGATCACTTGATCGAGAGAGGAAATATGTTCAGTCGTTTAAAGATCATCAGCTCTTTTCTAGTTGTTTTTTTTTTTTTTTTTTAGTGAATGTGAGCAAATCTATTGGTCTGATCAATTTTAAATTTAGTGTCCTGTGAGTCGAGTATTTTTAAATTTTTAATTTAAGTCTTAATTTGTTAATTTTAAACACACATACAAATTAAGCCAGGAACAAAGTGTTGGTTACGGTTATCATCGCGTACAAGACAGTCGCTACAAGAGGACCTTTTCTAATACATCGCATTACTCAGTACTTCGTAACGTAATAATGTTTTTTTTTTGCCATTTGATTTTCACATGCCTATAATTACCTTAATATAACAGCTTATATTTTCTACTTTATCTTACACAAGGAATCACCCTCCGAAGTTTTTCCCTGTGTCTAAGAAACATTATAGATATATATTGCCTGCACATAGTTTGTTGTTCTGAATGAGTATAAATAATATTGAAGGTTGTAATGGATATCGAACCCGGGCCCTGTGTGACTGAAGATTGTACTTTGCACTCAAGGATAAACTGAAATAATTGCCCATCCTCGAGTACATTTCCTTGAAATTATTTGTATATATATATATATATATGTTCCACTTATAACTGTCGAGGTGTGATTACATATCACACAGTGTGGACAGATATTAAGATGTGGTTGGAGCAACAGAATGATTATTTTTGTATTTTAAGCAAATTATTATATTTGTTTCAACGAAATGTTTTATTGTCAGACATGACAACTCAGTTACAAATTTTATCAGGTAATCAGAATCAGACGTTTAGTTTATGGTATTTTTATTAGGTATAAACGAAATATTTTACTAGTTAAAATATATATTTATTCGGCAAAACTTTTTTCAGTGACCTGAAAATCTTTTGCTTTATCACTTCACTGCTCAGCTCTAGGGAAAATAAATCAGAATTTGTTACAACCTAGATCTAATTAGTGTGTACAGAACTGAAGTTAATATGACATACAAATTTTTTAGTATTTGTGAATTACAAGAGGTCACGAGTAAAGATGTAACTACTAAAACGGGTTACTCATTCCTTCGAAAGAATTTAAGACACTGAAATAAAATAGTCAAAATAATAAGAGGATCGGTTACAATTAATTAAGCACCGAAGCGATTAATAATAAACTTATTCAAATGAAAAAAAATTAATGTTTTTAAAACCGAATAAAAATTTAAAAATAATAATTTTGCTCTTTGAAAATACTTGTAAGATTTAAAACGAAAATGAGGGGTGCTTGCAATAGATAATGATGCATTGATAGTTCACCTAAGTCACTAACAATTTTATAGCACTGTAAATTATGGTAACTGTTGATTGAGTTTTCTTAACGACAGCTACTTTTTACACTTTTTACTATTATCTATTGCATTCTCTCACTTTTTTAAATTTCAAAGCACAGTATATTAATTAATTTTATTCTAATAATTATTTCACAATACTGTTTTCGTTTTATATTGCAGTGTCTTTCAGTTCTGAGCTATATTTAAAGTTTCAATCCTCTAGCTCACTGAGAAGTTAGTTTAACCTGGTATGTTAAAATTTTTCAATCAAATAATTATTTCACAATTATTTATTCTTATATTATATTGTCATCCAATTCTGAACTATTATTAATGTTGCAAGTCTATAATTCATGAGGAAGTTAGTTTAACGTGGTAAATGGAACTGTTTTATCGAAATAATTGTTTCATTAATTTTATTCTTACATTGTGTTGTTACCCAGTTCGGAGCGATGATTTTTATGTCTAAAGTCTAGCTTATCGGGAGTTTGTTTCAAATCGACTGCAATATTTGTACCGAAAAGACCAACAATAAGGAAGTTACCGTAATTAAAGTGGGGGATCTGGGGATTCTACCCTGAAAAATTTGGATTCAAATGTGCAAACAGGTGCTATTTAAGAAGTTTTGTTATCTAAACATTGAACATACCAGCAGTAAAAATATAACGATTTTTAACAGAGAAACTATTATTTTCCTTTCATATTTTTGAGAAGGGGGGGGGGGAGGGCTGAACCTGGAATTTCCCCTGCGTCTGCCTAGTTCATCCCAGACGTCCTCAATTGGATAAACATTTTGTCTGGTCCCCAATATTGTTATTTATGAAATTGGTTTTCCAGTGCAATGTTTTGGTTGGGCAAGGGAAACTTTACGCCACTAATACTGATATTATTGGCAAGAGCTCAAGTTTTTACTGACGCTAATGGAGAGAACTTTGTTTTCGACAATTTTAGGTTGTTGTTTCCCACCACGGAAAGTGTTTCTCCATAACAGAAAATATAAAAATATAAAATACCAGTGCAACTAATGGCAGAACAATTACCTTACCGTAGTCGTCCATGACAATTTAAATTATCTTCCTAATCTAAAGAATAATGAACTTTACCTAGGTCCATCCATCGCCTTCTTCTGCTGCGACACTCGCCTCACACCAACCACAGCTGGGCTGCATCGGGTTAGTGGGGTTTATGTTAGAGAACCAGAAATAGTGTTGTTCTTAACAGTAAGTATACATAGTCTTCTTAATAACAATTTCACTAAGTCCCCGAAATATAGGATTAGTCAGTACGGAGTGTGTTAATTTTTTGTGGTAATAGCTTTTAAAAAGATAAGTCAAATATAGGTTGTAAATTTGTCTGTAAAGTGGATTTAGTGAAAGTAATGCTATTTTAAAAATATATTATTAAAATAAACAATTTGATATTAATCAGTAACACATTGAATAGCATCTGAACAATTAAAGTATCAAGTCGTTTCTGGTTTTTGGTCAAATAAATTTTAATTTGAAATTGATTTTTCGGGTAGCATTACGCCCAAAATATTCACATTAAGAACACATTGAAAACGTATGTTCTACATATACATTTTTTTTTTTGTTAACACGAAAAATTACCCCTCTTTCCTTACTCAACCTGTATATGATATAAATGCAATTAGTTTTCAAAGTTCTTGTATTGGGAGTAAATGGTTTAGAAGAATATCATCATCGTACATCAACTCAGCATTGTGTATTCCCAGAAGCAAGACAGTAAAAACTATTAATGCGAACTAGCTAGAATCAGCTATAGTCAGAAAACGAACACACACACCGTTCTGTTGCCTCGCTTTCTTTTTTAACCCCCAACGCAAAACGAGGTGTGTTATAAGTTTGACGTGTCTGTGTGTGTGTATATGTGTGTCTGTCTGTGGCGTCGTAGCTCCTAAACGAACGGGCCGATTTTTTGATGCAGTTTTTTTTTTTGAAAGCTGACGTGATCAAGATGGTTCTTAACTGTGTTTCAAGGAAATCTGTTCAGCTGTTTAAAGATAATCATCTCTTTTCTAGTTTACTTTTTAGTGAATGTGAGCAGTTATACTGGTCTGATCGATTTGAAATTTAGTATTCGGCGAGTCGAATCCTTTTTTTATTTTTTATTTTTTTAATATTTGCGAGGTATTGGGACAATATAGTACTGCAATGTAATATCTCCATGACATTTATCTAAATAATGCAGGCATGGGTCCAGTGATGAGTTTTAAAGGGGGAAGAAAAATTAACAAGAATAGAGGTCCGAGACACGAGTCAACATCTCGTCTGCATTTTTTCCTGTAGTAAAATAATCTCATTCCAAAATGGTCCATCACCAAATTCACTTTATGATCTCTGTATTGTGGATATTCATATTTTTGAGGACTTTAAGGGGGGATCGCTCCTAATGACACCTCATCCTTTTTGGATCCGTCCCACAAAATAATGTAATAAAATAGAAAAACGTTTGTTGTCATGTTGAGACACGTAATGTTCATAACAATTTCACATTTTATTAGTTTGTATTGCAAATGTTATTTGCGATACTTTGCTCTGAACTGTTTTACTGCAGAGTTGATTTTAAAAATTTTTGAGCTGTTAGTTAATTACAACGATTTTCCATTTAAAATCTGCGTAGAAGTGATGTCAATTCCAATTACATCGCTGCAACTTGAACAAATGTCAGCCTATCAAAACGTAATATAACAGTACTACAGATACTCGGGTCTTCCAGTCATTTTCACGTTATTTCGCTGCTAGTGTTGTCTGATATACCTTAGCAGAATAGTAGAAAAATATATGATTTTATTTATTACGTAACCTTCTTTGATAGTTACTATAATTTGAGGAACCGACACTTATCATTCACGTAGGTTAATATCGGAATGGCTATGGCTACCGACTTGTATTATTTCTCTGTCGATTTAGCCTATTCTGTTCTAGTGGATGAGTAAACATTGTTAGTGTGAAAGGTCATATGTGATGTACACATTTTCTTACATTGTAGCCACATCAGTACTTCCTTTTTTTTTTTTTTTTTCAAATGGGAGACAGGTGACAGGAAAATAGCGATTCTCTTACGCGACTGACTACAGTGACCACAACAGTGACAAACATCACGTTGTGTGGAATCAAGTTCCCTGCCGTCGTGTAGAACATAAAACAATCACTCCATTACTTGGTTTATGAGGAAAAAATTAAGTTCACGCTGATAAGAAGCAACCTGTAAAATATATTTTATTGTTCCTGTAAGTTACGCCTGCGGGCAGAGTCTTGTTGTGTATGGTAAAAGGCCGGAGTGAAAGTTGGACCTTCTGCTCGACTAGCGAGACATGCCTGTCGCCCGTCCGACCTGAAGAATGGATGATAGTGAGAGCGAGGTGAGTGTGGGGCAGCGACGGAATGAGGGAGGCGAGGGAAACCGGAGTACCTCTGGAAAATACGCCAACGGCACGTTTCCTACATGCGAAAAATCTGGGAGCGAACCTGTCGAGGATCGCACCCGGATCGTCTATGCGAGAGTTCTAACACCTTGACCACCACGGCGACTCTGTAAAGTACTGTAATGTAGTTTTAAAACAGTACATAGACTCAAAAATTATGTACATAATCCACGTTTCATGCAGGTAGGTTAAAAATATTTCAATTGGCTACTATGGATTGGAATCTACATGTATGTATGTATGTATGTATGTATGTATTGTATGTATCTGTGTGTATGTATATATATATATTTATTTATTTAACATAGTGTGATGTTGTCCAATGAGGTGTGTCATTTAAGTCAATTGTCTCTATAATATGTGGTCCATACTTGAACCCAAAACACGTACATTCAAAACTTTTTTAAGTAGTATATGTGGAGCTGTTTGCTGTAGCTAATTAACCCCAAGCTTTACAAGTTCAAATTCTATCTTGCACTCAAGTGAAGATTAAACTATTAAATTTTCAGTTTTATCGTCTGATTTTGTGGATGTGTATCGGCTAATTTTTGCGTAAGATACTTTAGTACTGCTTTCATTAATCTTGCATTCCTGTAAAACTTGCTGACAGTAATTTCAACCTATAAAACAGAGTAGAAGGTAAGACACATAAATGTTTGATATCTTCAAATATTTATTGTGAAGCTTCATGGGCTGCACTAACATCGAACGTTTTCAAACTCGTAAATAGACGTTAAGAGGATTCCAAAGAAAGCTAATTTTAGGCAACCACAAGCTTTCCTCAAAATTAAAAGTAACTTAAGGCTTACATTCACTGGAAGAGAAGTTGTGGTCCAAGCTTTACTCCCTGTATTTACATACGAACTTCACAAACAAAAGATGTAATTTAAGGTCGAAACCACTACATCTGTTTGTTTACATTTACAGTCAATAATATCGCCACAGCTCACTTTACTCATTGGGTATTTGGTAGACGCAAGCACGTAACTGGTACAACTACATGTCTGATCAAATAATCAGTTCGTTACAGCAGTTACTTGTGCCTGAATCGTGATTTATATAGTTCCTAAACAACTGAATCACCAAAACATGCATCTGCAGTCATGTTAATTAACATTTAGTTCTCTAGTTTCTAGATCAATGTCTGTTTTGTGTTCTCTCGAACAGCATGCGATAGTTCTTTTTGTCCAAGCATTGGTTTTACAAGCAAGAATAAATATTAATATAAAAGGTTACACTTATAAAACTGAGAAAAACACACGACTCACATCATTATATATTAAGTTCTTTAATGTGCTTAGATATAAAGTAAAATGAACATTCAAGACGATAGAACAATAGTTGTACTGATATGCATGGGCTATACTGAAGCTTATTTTCAACAATTTTCACATTTGTTTACATCATGAGGTGTGAAATCTTTTTGTGGTGTTAGAATGACGACCAAAAATGGTTTACAGGGAGAAGAATAACAAGTCCAACAATTAACCTGGTGTTATGATTGCACGTATAAACAATGGAGTGCACGTAAACAAAAATGAACAAAGGCCATAAGTTCTATGCGTTTGTATTTATCTAGGGAGACAGAAACTACGAGGACGGTTTATTGTACGAGTGCCAACTATATTTGCACTGCGAAGAAAATATTTTTTTGTTCATCTGTGATAAATCAAGGACAGTGTATCCAAATGCAGCATTCAAAGCCTCCGCCATAAGCAATTTGATTACATATTCACTCTAAAAATAGTTTGTAAATTTGCTACGCGTAGGAGCGCTAAGAAAGTACGTATGGTAGAATTGTTTCCCAGACAACCATGGTAGCATTCCTAAACTTTTCATAAAACAGTCAAATATATACTGAAGTTACCAAAGTTTTCATATTTACAAGGCGGAATTATGGTAACTATCCCATACTGCGTTTAGGTTAATTTCTTCCTAAACATTTTATGAAGTTTATTTACCGTGCTGTAGCCTTGACGAGATAATTCTACCTGGAAGTAAAACCATGATAGATTTGTCTGTTAATGTAGCTAAATTCCTTCGTGAGCAACTAGTGTTAAAAGAATATTACTTTCAAAGCTAAGTGGTTGACAACTTTTAAAAGAAACATTACTCTCGTTTGGCACACAAGCCTAAAGCATCCCTTTACTTAGCAGGTTGTCTTCCTGTAGATTGTTAAGATATGTCCTCGCCTGGCTGTACAAACGATTCTGATGCGTGTCACACAATTTTTTAGGCGAAATTGCTTAACGTTTTTCCAATATGTTCATCTATCAACAGAGAAAAAAGTTTTAAATATCGGCGTGCCTATTCGTAACACGTTTTGAGGCACATCAAAATGTCTGGAAAAGGCCATTTTCCGACTGCCGTATTAGGAAAACTACCATCCGGACTCACGAAGTAGAAATATAGAATTTTATTTTGTCTTTAAGCAATACTTTCCAAAAATAAATCTGTAAGTGTGCAGCTTAGCATCCCATAAAAATAATACGGTAATTCTGGGCGCCAATTTCCTGCTCTGGGCATAAAAATGGAATTATTCTGGATGGCCGTACCAGATTCTGGCAGGTCAAGCACAATTCGCACAATGTCGTTTGCGTTAATTAAGACTGAGAACAGTATTATTCCCAATACCGTGTAAGAACAACAATTGTATCTGTGTCTGAGATTGGTCTAACGTTTTTGTTGCCGTAGAAAATTCGCTCCGATTGTTCCTTTAAAAGTGGCTGTTGTAGAATTAATCACTTGTCATACCGATTAAAAATTTGCCCTTACACAATATACTCCATTAATATTTATAAATACATAAATACATGTTTATATGTGTAAATAAATAAAAAATAAATATTATTTGAGCTTTTTACAAATGCATACTTGTTAGTAAGAGTCAGCAGGTGATGTACCCGGTTCCCTTGAGGATAAATGCAGAAAACTCGAGCAAATTTGGTAAGGTAGGGGGAAATAAGAAGTGAACTGGCGTTGTGGTGACTTTGATATAATCGTACTCGGTCTGTTATCACCAGTACGAGTCTCTTACGTCTGATAAGTCACTGCGCGATGTGTAAGTTTCTGTCTAGTGATGCTCTTTTGCGTCTTCTGACAAGCCAAAATCTTCGCACTATAAAGCTAACCGCTGCCGCCATATAATGCTGGCTCACGCCGCTTGAGTTAGTCACATATAATCATGGTAGTTTCACCTCTGAGTTCTTAGCTCGTATGCATATGCGCGCCGCTTAAAAAAAATCCGAACGCAACTTCTCAGATATTCCGTCATTAATGAAGCTATTTTGTCAGCTCTAGCACCTAGATCTTTAGCGATGGTTAGGCAAAAAAAGGGGGGTGACATGATGTGGGTATGGGGTGGCGCCGGATTTGGGATGGGCGGGGGTGGAGGGGGATCCCTGAGAAGACCCACCGACCAGCGTTGACCCCGTCGGGAATCGAACCCGGATCGCCTTGGAGGGAACGAGGGATGTACCACTCGACCACCGCTCCTCCCCCGGTCACAAAAGAAAAGCAAGCAGTGTGTAGAAGATTCGTAAGTTAAGTCCCCTAACGGCGCATTTTACCCGATGGAGGAATGGAAGATTCTTAAGATTCTTTCTTGATCAAGCTTCCTTTTTATCAACTGCCGATTGGGAGTGGTCAAACTGGCTCGTACTTTAGTAATAGGTATTTTTATAATTGAATACCTGTGTTTGTACAATTAGTACCAAATATTTTTTATTCGTTCTGAAATGAAATACATAGCCTGCCTTGAAATAAAAATTTTTCCCCAGTTATAAATTTAAAAAGGAAAGTAAAATTGGGAACCTTCCCGAAATGAATGTGACAAGCAAATAAATATCGCAGACATATGTTTGCATTGCTTTTTACGCTCGGGTATAGATTCAATCCATTCATTTCGTACCAATTTATTTTTGTTCGTTTAAAGCTAGCGGACGTTCCGTTAGTCTTACGTTAGTCATCATCGTTACTCCACTGCGTCAAGCTCAACAAAACAGTCCTTAAGCCGAGAGCAGAGACTTTGAGAAATTATAGCAAAGCTGGCATTTTATGAAACACTATGCAATGAACTATGTTACCGACAATGCTAAGATGATTTATTTTCAACTGTTTTCGTACACAATGCCTTGAAAACTCGCACCTTGCTGGTCGTAATGGGGTTTTATAAAACTTTCATTAAGGTGTATTGCTTTACCTGAGTCCTATGTGTTTCTGTCGCCCTCGCAGAATATAAACATAAAATGCTGCTATATACTGTTCATGATAAAATGAGCACTTATTAATTTGGTATTGTCAATAATAATTATAGTAAAGTAATGTATTATCATGGCCTTAGATGTTAAAAACTCTTGTAAAGTAAAATCTATACAATGTATTTCTTACAATTTAATGTTTAAACGTACATTTGGTGGAATTATACAAATTTTACGAAAGAATCTAGAGCTGCAAAAGTACTTACTTTATCGCGAACAGCCTACAGTATAAGATGTTGACCGTACAGTTAGTACTGTTCAAGGCTCATTCGATGATTACTAACATGCACATTTTATTTTGGCTTCAGAAGGTAACGTTTGAGGATGCCGAAATATGTTATCTGTGTTTGTCATAACTGTTTCGCGTAACTTCAGTAAATTTTCACAGTTTTGATTACTTTACTTTTTACGTGTCATACATGATGTTTGGTGCAATGTAAGGTGACATTTTTTTTATCCTAAAATTATCCTAAGATATCTAGTACACAGTATGTGCAGTAATTTTTGTTTTCCATTGTGAATGACACTGCGTAATGTAAACAATAAGTGTCTTCAGATATATCAGAATTCACTAAAGTTATACGAAATGTAGCATATATATTTACAACGGTTACGCTAGAAATGGTGGCCTGATTGAAATCGACTCTCAAGGTAATAAAAACCTGGATATATGCTCACGTTACCATAAACAGCCTATATCAGTATTACAAGTAATCGTTACTTTCTTTACACAAAAAAATCACTTATATTATAAAGGAAATTAGTTCAAGAAAAACTTTTTTTTATCACTAGCTTATGCAATCTCAAACACATTTTCGTACTTCAAGTTACATGATACGTAATCCCATTACACATTGTTTATTCACAGAGCATTTGTTGTGGTATAAACATAATTTAAGAAATGAAATAGCCAGTAGCTACATTTTTTTATAATTCCAAATTAAATTTTCAGGGAGAGTGACAAATGATGAACAAATGTAACTGATGTAGGGATCAGTAAAATATCCTCGTTAGGCAGACACTGAGGCAGTATAATGCTAAGAAGCTTAAGTACTTTGAATTTTTCTGGCATGACGTCGGTAAATGAGGTTCAAATGAAAGCATGATAGCTCATAATAATATTATTACATTTCCTGGATCTTTAATGTTGATTTACAGCAATTATTCTAGAATAAGTCACATACAAAGGTATTAACGTATTATGCATTCACAGTCTACAAAAACCAACATTAACTTGAACTTAATTAGAATTTTTAATTTTTATTTTAGTTAATTTTTAGATGAAATTGTTTGAGATAATTAAATGGAGTAAGAGGTAAGAGTTTGTGCATTATAAACGATATTCATATATTTTTATAGATTACAAATATTTTGAACATACCAGCAACTAAATGACGTACCGAAAGCAATTTCACAGTAGACAGTTGAATAAAAGGAAACGAAATATTTAACACAACTACGATAAAAAAATTAGTTATAATTGCCAGTAAAATGAAAGCAGTTTATCTCCAGGAGAAACTACAATAGATATTTTGTGGCAATGACAAAATACATCAATTTTATACAAATAGTTTGTATAAACTGAACACAATTTTTATTACCATCTTACTCTCGTGTCTCTAAGTGTTATAAAACGATTTTGTGAAGAGGAATTTACAAATAATTGTGTAGTGACCAACATTGTTCGTTGCAAAAATTAATAAACTATCACTTGCAATAAAATCAGACGGAATTATACGTCAGGTGGGATGCTATATATATATATATAAGTTAAATGGCTTCGAAAAAAACAAATAACCAACAAAAAATCTATGGAAATAACATTACAATGCAACTGACAGAAAACTTATTGAACATAGATGATTCTATTTCATAGATTCGTGAGTAATTTCTATTGGCTTGAATGACTTTAACAACTGCCAAGTCTTCGAATTTCAGAGTAATCCTCTAGCCAAGCAGTCAGTTTAAGTAGGCTATCGGTCTGCATTTTAATATGTCACTATTTCGGTAGTTTACATGCAGCTTCACAGTCAAAAAGTCTTGTATTTTGTGAACGTCATGTTTGCAATGATTATAAAGATATGTCCGGGTGCCGGGAAAAAGGTTGATAGTTTTAATCGAAACATTTAATAATTTTTATCAAATTATTACGTTACATTGTGTGTGTAAAAATCATAAATATATAAAATTTCACATGAATACTTAACTTCCTTGCAAATATTTAAAAAATAAGGAGTTTAACATATCAATAGTTAATACAAATCTGTGGAGTTGGCAAAGTTCCATATGAGTACGTGCACTTACTTTGCTGAAATAGATTTTTGTGACTCCGTGTCAACAAAGCAGTTTATTAAGTTGCCTCTGCTCATCGTAATTGTAAAAAATGTGGTTGTATTATCGTTACTGGAATTTAGGTACATGTGTTAAGATCACAATTTTCATAGGAATTCATTCAAAACAGTATGTGTACACATTTATAGCAGAACATCTGAACTGATTTAAATTCAGAGTAATATAAATTATGTACTGTGATTCTATAACTAAAAATTTAATTTGTGCTTATTTAAACATTATATTTGTAAGCAATAATAGTAGTGCTTCTGTGACAAAAATGAAAAAAAGGTAGCATTTTTTTAAAATTAGATTTCTTCATAACACAACATAAAGGAGGAACATTATTTACACATTTAAAATCGACATTTACAGAACCTCAAGAAAATATTACAGTATTTAATTTGACGACGAAGAAATAAAATGAAACCAAACAAGCAACAAATTATTGGCAGTTAACGTACATTTCTACAACTTCAGAGCTGTTTTAAAGTATATAAGTTTGCGATAAACCATTCACAGTAAAAGTAAAAAATATATATAACTCAGCATTTTATGCAATCATAACTACGTTACCATTATAACTTTCAAAATCTCTTTTATATTTGCTTTTAACATCCTCTGAAATGTATACTGCTGTTTAGTAGAAGAGCCATATTTATGTGTTTTTAACTTCCACAAACTTTCATGTTGAATAATCAGGAACCTCTATGAAAATGACTCTGAATACAAATAGACGTAAGTTAACAAACTCGCTACAGATGGTACAACTCCCTAGAAAGAGTATTCATAAAATATTTTAATACATTATACACTTTTGTTCACTTTTCACTTTGGCGGATTCTTGACTATAAATTTAGAATACGAGGTTTATTTCCTCACATTAAAACGTAGAATATGTACAATGATACACAGAGCTAGAGGTTGAAGTAAAGTGCGTGGGCGAGTGGTAGTGGTTGCCGCGAACACAGGGCAGGGAGAGCCCCACAGGGCCGGGGAGGGCTCGGGCGCTACGTCGCGATCTCGATGGCGTCGTGCAGTCGGAATCCTGCCGCGTCGCCTCGCAGTGCGTTCTCCGCCTTCACTTGCACCTCGTAGGCGACAGGCGAGGTCGGTGGACCCAACCTCGCGGCGCCGTCGTCCTCTGACCCCGCGCCCTCCGAGTCGACGCCACAGTCGCCCCCGCCTCCACCCGCGCGAGGCACCACCTTCCCGAAGAACCTGCGGACCTCGTCGAAGTACGACTCCTCCTTGTCGTTCTCGTTGCTGGAGGCGGGGCTGTCGGGCGCGGGAGCCCCTCCTGCCTCGTGTTTCTTCAGGTGGCGGTCGAGGTTCGTTTGCTGGCCGAAGCAGCGGTCGCACAGCGAGCACCGGAAAGGCTTCTCCTTGTTGTGGATGTTGCGCACGTGCCTCTGCAGGTTGGACGAGATGCTGAATGATCGCTCGCAGTACTTGCATTTGTAGGGCTGCTCGCCGGTGTGCGTGCGCAGGTGGCGCGTCAGATTGGCTGAGCGTGGGAACACCTTACCGCAGTACTTGCAGCTGTACCTGTCCTTCAACTTGCCCCCGCCTCCGCCGCCCCCGGGCGTGGGTTGCCCCACCACGTCCTCGAAGGGCTTGTTGCCCGTGATGCCGGCCCCGAAAGGCAGGCGGACCCCGAAGTGCCCGTTGAACGGATTCACCGGGAAGGGGAAGCCCCTGGCCGACGCGATCGCTGACGGCGGGAGTAGCCTGTCGCCACCGGGGGGTGGTGGTGGCGGGGGTGGAGGGAAATTGTTGTAGTAGGGCCGATACATGTCCCCGAACATTGGTATAGGGTGCACGGGTCGTGGGTAGGCCATGGTGGAGCCCAACGAAGTAGGCACCTTGTCCGGAAACTGGCAGGGCGGGGTGGGCGTCTCCGGAGTGACACTCCTGTGGGCGAGCCTTTCCCTCTCCGGGGACGCGCTCCTCTTGGCGTCGTCCTCCGGCCGTGGCGACCTGCACATCCGCAGATCCAGCGGCTGTTCGGGCTGCGAGCCGCCGTGCGACACCGCCGGGTCCTTGGGCGGGCAGTTGCGCATGTCGTGCCGCGGGTCGGCGTACACCGTGCCGCCACCACCACGCGGGTTGATCGGCCGGCCGGGTGACGGCCTCAGGCTGGAGACGGCCTCGTCGGCGGCCGGTGGCGACACCTTGCGCGGCGGCGTCGACGACCTCTGGAAGCCGTTCATGAGGTGCTCTGCTGGGGACTTGGCATCGGCGGCGATTACCGGCCTCTGGAGCGAGTCGAACATCTCTGACCGCGGGAAGAGCAGGTGGTTGGGCAGGAAGGTAGGGGGTGCAGTTGGTGGATGAGGGAAGAGCGAAGGGTAGGGTGGCAGAAGGGGTGGTGGGTAGAGTGGATATCGAGGGGGGTAGACGTAGTAAGGGTTGGTGGGCGGCGGCGGCGGCGCATCCCTCCTGGGTGGCGCAGCGCACGACGTCGGCTGCTGTGGACTCGAGTCGCAGAACCTCTTGTGCTTGGACAGCGAGGTGACGGTGCTGAAGGACTGGTTGCACTTACCGCACTTGATCTGCATGCGGCAGTCTGCATGCATGCGCTTGTGGCGGCACAGGTTCGAGAACTGCGTGTAGGCCTGCGAACACAGGCTCCATTACTGAGCTGTCCACACACCAGAACACATCGCTGTTTAAAATCAGTCAAAACAAACTGTCTACAATCTACGAAAGAAGAACTGCTACAATATTTTACAAAATCATTCACTCATCAAATTAAATAAATGAAAGGAGACAGAGCTCGAAAACATCCGTGGCCTGCAAATTGGGCGAAGGCTGATGGTTGCTGATATTATTTTTCAGATTTATAATTACTGCCTGTGTGTATTGCACTGTGTTTTGCTAATTGGTTTAGAGTCACAAGCTGGGACTGCATCTAGATACGACGGAATGAGAAGGGCTCAGGAAACAGCAGTACTCCTTAAAAAAAACACCTCTCTAATAGCAGCATCTTCCATGTAAGCCTAATTTGAAAAATTGGAAATCAAATCCGGATCGCTTTGATGGGAGGCGAGAGCTCTAGCCACTGTGATAATACCGGGTCTTGTATCAAGTAAGAATATTTCAACTTGTCTATATTCCGAGTAATTTTACTCGAAAGGAACACTAAATTATTATCACAAAAAAAAAAAAGACAAAATATGTAGAGAAATATTATAAAACTTTTCTGTATATTCGCAAAGTAAACTATGTTATGAAAAAATTAACTACATTTCAAGAAATTAAAATTTGTAGAAAAAACATCACGCAGTAAAAATTTACATTAAATAATGCAATATTTTCATCTATTGTATTACGAAAGTGGTGTTTGAAACGGATGTATTATATATTACAACAGAAATCATGAAAAGGAAACCGGAACGGTTTTTTCGTCTAGAGGTGACACACAGCTTGACACTGTGTTAGGAATTTAGAATGGAATCGGCCGTAACCTCTTTTAATTGATAGTTCCTGCAAGTCCGGAGTCGGTAATCGAGCCCGGATCTTCCCGAATGCGAATCCAACGTGTTACTGTTTCGCCGTCTCGCTCAGTATTGGTTGGTTTGAAATGGTGTCGTTCTATTATTTGAACATCTTCAGCCCTCCCATTGGCAATTATTATATAAATGCTACATAAATGTTTCATATTTGCATAATTAAACAAAGATGTTAAGAATGAGCGATAGTCGCCATCTTGAATTTTTGTATTTTGTGTCAAAATTTTTCTTCTGAGTAAATTTATGCAACTTTGACCGAACTGTAGAATGTAACACGTATTAAGGGAATTTTAGACATAAATATTTGTCCGCCGTTATTGTTGTTACAGATCGAATTGAAGTTAGAAAATTCTTATTACTTTCTTAACTGAAATTCGATCTGCAACAACAGTAACGAAAAATAAAGATTTATGATGTCTAAAATTCTATCAACATGTATTCTATTCTGCACGTAAGTTAACGTTCCATGAAGCCAGAAGAAAAGTTATGACACAAAATACATAAATTCAAATTGATGGCTATCACCTGCATTAAAATTTGTATCTGATGATAGAAGCTATTGATGTTTAGGCCATCAGAGCGAACACATAGGGCAAGGTGTAAACAAATAACAATTAAAATATAAAATAATATTCTACGTTTTTTTTTATTACTGTAACAGCATGCAACAACACACAGCATGTTAACACTCAAATATAGTTGCAAGGTGTTAGAGAATTCACGCCCACGAAGTTCCAAAGTTATATATAATCTGTAAACAGCGCAATGCGTTCTAATTTTTTTTTCCAGTGGCCAACGGAGCGGAAAGTAGGCCCGTTTTCTAGCGTTATAGTCGACTGATCTGAATTTCGCAAGTGCGACCTGCAAGTATACTAAAGAATAAATAGTGACAGAAATTGCGAAACCAATATGAAAATTTCCCTCGAATTTTTTGTTACATTACTGGTTAAACATTAAATGTAGCTGTGAGCTATTCTACGGGTTTACTGTTATCTTTAGGATCACAATTATATGATTGGTTGAGAATATGAAATCGAGTTTTTCGAGATTGGGAACATCTGGTTAGAAATGCATTTGCTAGGCACCACAAGGTGTTAAGGACATGTTTTACACGTGAGGAATGTGTGTATTAACCGCGGTTAAATTTAACGTTCAATAAATGTCATTCTTCCATGTACTGTTGCTGGAGGTTGCGAATTTGAACACCTTCTCTTGAATTTTAAGTTGTTGATATGGGGTGTATGTTGTTAAAGGTAAGCTGCATTTCCCACCCTCTCGAAATACTCTCCCTAGAAACCCCTACAATTCTATAGTTTTCACGTGCCCATGCGGAAAAGCAAACAATCTGCATAACTGAATGTATACTGGATGTCTTATAGAAACTGCTGAGTAATAAACATACCACGCGAATTCTGAGAGACGAAAATGTTAGTGGCGACATGTTTTACGATGACATTTTACTTGCATACTATGAGCACGGAGCAAGTCCCACTTGTGCGACACAGATATCTTACCTTCCACTGTTCTGACCGTGTGAAGGTTCAGATCCAAAGTCCAATCGTGATTGTTCGCTTATTCAATGTAACATACATAAATTAATACCGGGACGTGGACTAACTCGTGGTCGTGAATTCTTACACCTTTCTCAAACACAGCAGTCGAGATGATGGCCCCCAGCGCTGCCGCAAAACCGGCAAGAGTACAGAAGCTCAACTGGCATGCTGATAGCACAGATTAAATAGGCATACAGAAGCGAACTTACATGGCAGTGATTGAGCGTGGCAGATACCTTATCTCTCATTAGCTACTTCATACTGGAAAGTACTCCTCATTGGCCAAACCTTCTTCTGACACGTTTGTCAGCAGCCTCAGTTTGGCGAATGACTTTCATACACATTATTGAGTAGTGCCACAATAATTACTGGCTGGCAAGGAATGAGTTTGCCACACTTGTAGTAGTTCCGCTTCTGTATGTCTACGTATTTTGTGCTGATACGTAGAGTTCGGAAAAATTAGGCTATCGGAAAAGTTAACTGAGCGGGTAGACACGATGTTTGTGCTTTAGAGTTAGTTATGTGACTGTACAGCTGTATATCTTTTCATAGCCTTTAAATATACTATTTTAACCAGCCAACAAATGTTATTTGCGAAAATATTAATGAGAACCACATTATTATGAGCAACACAAATTTGGTAGGCAGTGAAAGTATAACTACAGTTACATCTGTTGATTACGCTACAAATACCGTCACCTGAATTCCAACCTGTAACTATGTAGGTATGATTCAAAATCGACATAAATATTTTTTTACTAACAAACTTTACTTATGAAGTTTTAGAGCTATTTATGTAACCCTTATTGGTTCAAGTGGACATTTTATGTACCGCTATATATTTATAATTTTAAAAAATATGTAATTCTAGACATTGTATTTATTGCTATGCACATAAATTCCTCTGTCTTGTATAGTTCCTAAATTTTACCTGCTCAGAGTTCGGTTCAGAATAATAGGAAAAGTAGTGTCACCTCATTCTCTTATCGTTAAGGGTGATTCTGGTTGGACAGAGGAAAGGGGTCCAGAATAATAGCCACAAACAATATACAAATTTTTCCCATCTCTACCGGCAGACTGCGCTGTTAACAATAACGTCTCAGCTCATTCGGAACACCTACGATGAACACAGACAGATTCGTAACGTCCGATCTGGTACGAACTACTGTGGACCGACGTGGCCGTCAAAACCTGCTCAAAATCTTCAAGCGTGCAAAAACTTCTTTAATTAGGTTCGTTTGAAAGTAAGTAACTGCTGTTTTTATATATATTTTATGTTGTTCTATTAGTGTGATATCGGGATACTATTAACCCGACAAGCACTACAAGACATAGCATAAACGAAACAATAACACGACAGCAGTATTTTCGATGTGACAAGCTTGCCTGTACATACAGTGCAATTGTTACGCATGTTTAGTGAAGAGTGAGATCTTATTAAATGATTAAAGACACCACTAATAGAAGAAAATAATTTCGTAAGTTGTGAACAGTTGATACTTTGTTTTCATATTAGATTTTTAATGTATGTTACATTACAAGTCTAAGACACATAAAGATAGCAGGTAACATAAATTATTTGCCACGGTATGAAAATCTAGCTAATGAGTTAAATAAAAAATATATTTAGGTGAGGCAAAACATTGTTTTCCTAATAACATTAATTTCAACAAACCTAATGTAAAATAACGGACTACCCAGTTTTACAATGTTTCGTTCTGTGTTTACGGTGTAGCACGGCATGACATAATATAATCACCATATGGTGGTCGTGCGGCAGTTTTCGTCAAATTGACGCCAGAAGTGTCTTGTATTTAATTGACAGTTCAGGTTTACACAAGAGTCGTATAATTTTCCTTGTCGTAATTAAGTGATTTAAGCATAGGACTACGTATTCATAAGCTGTTACAGCTAGATACCTGAAAATTTTGCGTTTTCATTTGGCCTAAAGCTAAGATTCAAAGAACTGTAAATTCCAGTCACCTTAACAAGTTGACTCTCGACTCAATTTGACACCTGGATGGCGCACAGCCAAAAATAAAGACGCAACTAAATTCAGGACCAATAATATGGAATCACTGTGCCCGACAGCAGCCAATGAATAGCTGCTTAGTACACTGGTGGTCTTGGAAGCTAGCCTCCAGTTCTATGAACCCGCGAATTTTTCCGGTCTCTATCTATAGCTAGAGGCACGTTATTTCGCGCATTCATCTGGCATCAGCCTAGACTTCTCAGTCCTATACACTCTCCGACCGAAGTCTAAAATCCATTGGCTTGTAATCATACAGGTTAGCACGTTGGGTTCCCACCTATTATCTCGTTACCGGCTTGCAATCGTCAAAGGTGTATCAAAACAGCTGTTATCTAATCACGGAAGTGAAAGTGAACTGTACATTCTTGACGTTAAACCTGGCCCAGAAACAATACGCGAAATACTCGTGCCTCTAGTTATATCCTACGTAAGTGTAAGATGTTTGTTTGATACGACTGCCTGATTTAGGCGAAATGATTTTTGTACCTGCTTGTTTCAATGACGTTCAAGTAGTATAAAACCATAATTTTATATTTTCGTGAAATTGTTTTTTTTTTTTTTTTTTTTTTTTTTTTTTTTTTTTTTTTTTTTTTTTTTTTTTTT
>PNEQ01000256.1:0-11588 GCA_003012365.1 Medauroidea extradentata
GGGAGAGGGAGAGAGAGAGAGAGAGAGAGAGAGAGAGAGAGAGAGAGATGGAGCGCATCATGCTGTGCTATGTGGCAACGTCAGTGGTGGCCGACCACCTGGCTTGCTGCACTGTTACCAGATCACCACAGCCCACAGTGTGACTGCCTTGTACCAAACATGCACCACACTGCACAAGTTACTTGTAAGTTTTACAATATTTAAATGTTACAGGCACTTTATGAACATATTAATGATCCGTACCTGCACAAATATAGTAGTATTTGAGGATAGGGATAAAAAAAAATTCATAAAATTGTGTATGAAGATTTCTGTAGAGGTGTCTTGAATATCCTAGGTTTCTGCACATTTAGGATTTCCTGGAACGAAATACTGCGGATAAATAAGATAGGCTGACTGTATGAATGATTGTAGTTTAAAGTGATAACATTTGTAATAAATAATAGAGTACTTCTATTCATATTGTGTGACGGCCAACCGTGTGTCCTAATATTAGGTACTAAAATAACTTGCATTAAATATAATCTTTTATTAATACTGCATTAAATAGCTGCAAGTTGTTTCGTTATGAGAATTTGTTTTCAGTACTTACCTGTATGTATATTTTTATTTAAATGTGGAACTGTACAGGTGTTGAATTATTGTTGGGTTTTACTGCTTTGGTTTTTAATTAGCCTCTCACTGTCTCTGTCTTTCGTTAATTTGCTGTATGATATTTTTTCTGTGTTGTTGCAACACACTGGCCATTTTCAGTTTGTTTTCATTAACTCAACAGTACGTGGAATTTTGTAAAGTCCAAACCACTTTAATATTTTGTCTAAGCAACCAACCAATAAATAATAATTTATTTGCAGATTGCTAATACTGCGGAAGGAATTTGTTTAGAAGAAATTTTAAGGCTGTTTACAGACAAGGTATGGTGGTACCAGCATTATCAAGGATGGACTCCATACTGGTATAGAAAAATATTCATGTACCAGAAGCAAAAAGGACTGAGAGGAAAGGGTCTTCACACCCCTTTCCTTTACCCAAGAAAATGTTGACTGTAAGTCAGTGCCATATGTAGAGGAAGGGGGGGAGGCAAGTGGGGACATGTGCGCAGGCAGTATAGCAAAAGGGCAGCAGGCTGGTCTCGCCTTGTTTTAAAATGTTAGGACAGGAAAATAATATCTGCCTAGAAAAAAAAGGCTAATTCAGTTAATGATGAAAATGTGATTAATTTTTTGGCCGAGACAAAAGTAATTAATGTTACTTTGTGACGTAAAGTTAAAAGGTTGTGTGTTGTAGTATGTTCTTGAAATATTTATGTGAATGTCAATGTCTGCAAATTAAACTGAAACCATTAATTTAATTTCATGTCATAATTTGGAAGTACAGATTTATCACACAGCATAAATTCTGTTTCTAAATTACTAAACCGACACTAAAAATTTCAGCAGTTACTATTTTTCTACCCAATATTATACTTGTCTTGTCGTGAAATTCGGAAAACAAACAAAAAAAAAAAAAAGAAGAAGAAGAAGTAAACAGCGTAAACCGTCCTTGTCCCCCTTACAAAATGGTCTGAATCCAGTATTGCTGTAGGGCCCAGATTATTGCTGTTTAGAGTTTCCAAACTAAAACCTCCTAACCTACTGCTTGGAAGAAATGTTATTATTTAAAACAAACAGTAGTTTGGTGAATAATGAAGGAATGGGGATGATACCTTAATATTTTTTTAATCATGTTATATTTATGTCCATATTTTATTTATGTACCAATTCTTTACTATATTTTGTGGCAAGGAATGTTTTGTTAAAATATACTTTCAAATAAAAAGCCATCACTTCAAGGGACGTGTACTAAACTAATAATGCAGAGATTATGTCGAAGTTTTTCCATGGATCTGCTTTCTTGTAGTAAACATTTTAGTCAGTGTGCATTATTCCCCTCGCTTCCAACCAATGTCTAAAAAACACATTCAGCATGTATCAAAACATAAATAAAAAACTGGAAGAAAATTTTATAAAATAGCTTTCTCGTATAACATCACAGCTATGAAATAACCATCTGAGGATATAATTTTAAGTTTATTAGCAGTTGGTCGATAGTTGGCATTCAAGGGTTCATAGAATCTAAAACATTTTTGCAGAATATACAAATATACATGTGTATCCTAACCTATAAAAAGTATGAAAGTTTCCAACATGAACAAGAAAATATGTAACAAATCCTTCAATGGCATGACACATAATCTGCAAAATTATTGAAGGAGAATTACAATCAACATGTATTGATCTTCAATCTTTGTAATTTTTCCAAATAAATAAATTACATAACACAAATTATATTATGTGTGTGGATATACATACACTAAACCCCTGATTTTACGAACCCTGGATTTAACGAAGGTAGCGATTCTACGAATACAATCTCAGGAACCCTAAAAAAATAACAAAATTATATGACAAAAAAATTGTAAGGAATTACGTTGACAATGAATAAAACATACTGTATCTAATTCATGGCATTAAAATATGAATTGTAGAGTTGCAGTTATTACTTGGTAAGTCACAATATTAAAAATAAAACAAAAATAGCGAAAATCCGTTAAAAAATGTGGCAGTGACAGTTTGAAAACTGCGCGGCGGCGCCGCCGCCTGTGCCAAGCCGGCCGCGAGATTGGAAAACATGTCACATTTCGCGCAGCAGTGGCTCTTAGCTCCCGGTCGCCGCGCATTCGCATACCTAATGGGAGGAGCTAGCAGGCTCGCACGATGCACGCAGCTGACACGCATGTAGTTCGACACTTAGGCCGGTCCGGTATACGTTCAGCGAGTTTGGTATCTGTCGTTGCTTGTCTTGCACCTGATATGGTAGTGCTTAAGTAGATCCTAACTTATTGTTTAGGAATACCAGCCTTAGATGCGTTACCATCAAACCTAACATGATTTCTGTACATACCCTAAGGGTTTTGCTCGGTAACAAGTTACGGAAATTTTTTTAAGCATCCGTTTATTGTGGTATTACCACCGCTTATTGCGTAACATAGTAATTAAGTACATACTGCATTGAGCATAAAAACGTTTATAGCCCTTTTAAGAATCTGAAAATAAGTCAGTGCCACTCTATATTGCCGTCCATTTCTTTTCATGTGTTTTTATTAACTAGCATCGCCGTCTTCATTTGATTTTTGGTGCTTAAACAATTAGTTCTATCCGTTATTCAGTTCCTCTGTTTATAAGTTAAGGTAATTTAATAAACAAGGCTCTATTTATATCTACAGTAACATTACAAAAAGGGACTAGAAAGCTGACTTCATACTAAGACTTACGTTATAGGTAAATGCAACCAGCAAAATGACTACTAACAGTTGCAAGTAGCTAGTTAAGACAGCTGCCGCTATAAACTAAACATTTTCCTAGATGAATTACAACAAAACTTATTTGAGGAAAAAATAGTTTCTAACCAATAGTTGGCCGTAAATACCTGAAAATGGAATGTGGACGCTCTGAATTTTGCTACAGATAGTTTCATAAACCGTGGTAGTTATTTTAATCTCCGACATGATAACCTATAAATTACATTTCGGTATCAGAAAACATTTGCCCTAATACATGTTACAGTGCATGAGTAAAGTTGTGTTTCAGACACGAAATAATTTGTTATGTTGGAACATTCAACCGTTTATTGGCTATTTAACATTACTCTAATAATAAACTGTCGATTATAGTTGAAACATTGCTTACAATAGCTATCGGGAGAATCTCGGCTACGAACGACCAAGTGACGCATAATTTGTCGGTCTTCTGATATTGGAACTCGTATATTTAATTTTATTCTAAAATATTTAAATTAAAAAATAATATCTAGGCCTATGTTTGCTAGACGCCCCAGTAACTTATCTGAACATGTCTGTCTACATTAACAATTTACATCTCAATCTCACAGGTCATTTCATTTTTATCGAAGCGTTGTATGCTCTCCGAACAAGTCTTTGCGGAAGTAAGAAACGAAAATTGTTTACTTTTTTGCACACATTAATCAGACACGGTGACTAAGAGAAGTCCTCGCTTAGCATACGAATAGTAATTTAGAGTGTCATGCGTGATTTGTAATATACGAAACAGCTAAAGTATTCCTAACAACTGTAACAAAATACGGCAACTTTCAAACTTTGTGTGTATGATTTTAAAAATTCCCAAAGGCGTTTCTTTCTATTTGGAAAAAAAAAAAAAAAAGGTTATTTCATATTGCTATAACTAGCAAAATACCAACCTTATTTGGAAAACAGAAACAATAGTATAGGTTTCACGTTACATAATAATTTTCACAAACAAAACGACAGGGCCGCCGCATACGATTCATTGGGAAGAATGAAACGAAAACACTGTGCGCTAATTAAGTGCTCCACGCATATAAAAGGCAATAAGATTCCTGTCGCGCTACCATCTTGCCCATATGGCTTACCATTTTACTGCCACCAGCAGATAATAAAAAAACGTGGCTCGCAGACTTCACTTCACTTGTGCGCACTATCTTCCTACCAAACATGAGTAAAGATTTCCATAGTTCCAGACATAATTAGTTATACGGGATGGACTGCAAATGGCAGAAAAGCTCGCGTGTGACGGTAGTCAGACTTAAATCAATGACAATAATTAAGCAACCATCGCAGTAAGGGCGTGTAACGACCGTGAACGTTACGTTGATGAACATGTGAAGTGGCGATAAGTCATCTACTACGAATACAACATTATTGACTTTCTAGATTCAACTCCTATGCATGATAACACATATGCAGGGTTGCACCTCGCTGGTAGGTAGTGGAATTTCCAAAGTACGTCACCGTGTACTTGCTAATTCGGTTGCCTGCACGTTGGCATTGTCATAATGCTCAGACTTCGAGTACATATATCGCAGTAACGGCATGTCTGAGCGTGTTCGGTCACGTGAGCCTTTTTCATTCCTTGTTTCAATCAGGTTCTTTATTCACTACGATGGGTCGCTACAGACGTACAGGAACAGAAATACATGCATAATAACGGAGGCATCATGTTTCCACATATGGGGTTGGATGAAGGTCACACTTTCTCCCCTGCATACATATTGTCATGCAAATAAATTGAAAGAATTAGGTCAATAGAGGGGTGACTGAATATACTCGTTGTTCTTGCTCTAGTTCTGGTTACCGTACCCATGAATTTGTGAAACATTTACATTACACCCTCCCACCTTGAGTAACTTCAGTAAATTGTGACATTGTAAGTCTTTGATGTAACGCTAGTTTTTTTGGATAAAAAAATTAACCTGAAATTTCCATTACACCATATGTACAGTAAGTTAGGTTTTGCGGTGTAACATATATTGTATAATGTAGACAGTATGCTGCCTCAGATTGGATAACATTATCTGAAGTCATAAGAAACAGAATAGAATATACTCTGTATCACGGATACGAATGTATTTTTGTGACATCTTTGTAAGCTGGCGTGACTACAGTTTTTACCGTGGTAAAAGAAAGTAGGTCCTTATACCGGGCTCATTAACAGCTGGGATAGTCTTATTTCAATATATATGGCAAACAAAGCATGATTTTTCCACAAAAAATGTTAACACATTGTTATGATGATAGGCCTAAGTTTGTCTATCTACACTGATTATATCGTCTATAAAATTTACTTCGCCTACTGATATAATTTCTGTTATACATTTCACAAGATAGTTTTTGTAATGAAGTAGTTTTCAATGACATAGGCTGATGCTGAGGTTTGAGTTGTACGCCCATATTCCTATGATAACTGCTTCGTGTAGAGGCTTTGTGAATACAGTATATTCTCTCCGTCATTTAATCAAGAATACGATTCAAATGTTTTAGTCAAAGATCAGGATCTGAATTCTTTCCCCTTTTGTCTGCTACAAATAGACTAATAGTTGAGACCTTAGACAACATAATCTCCTGTTATTGCCATTTCGTATTTTAAAACGGTGTTAAGTCTGTTTTAAAAGAGTTAAAAACATTTTATTTTCAGTCTGATGGGCATGGGACACATTTTATTAAATACTTACATTAAGGATGCCGTCTATACGCGCTTCAAATATGTCATGGTGTGTTTGTAAAAAGGCTTTTTCTACGGAAATATTACATGTGTGCCCATTGTACCAATGTACAAACAGATTAACACATTTCAGACAAGATCGGAACCTCATTGTTAAGACACTATGCTAACTGAAAATGCTGTTTCTAAGCCCTCCAACATGGCTTAAATCGGCCTTTCCAGAATGCCGTACTTCAAAATGTACCAACCGGATGTATGTGAAACTCAGATTGCGATGTCAAATGAACTTTTATACAGACTTTCCACCAATAATATTATATGGTTACGCCTCTCGCCTACTGGGCGTGTGTTTGTGTGAGTGAGGTACGACGCCAAGGTCG
The DNA here is from genome assembly GCA_003012365.1 of Medauroidea extradentata. Taxonomy (NCBI): domain Eukaryota; kingdom Metazoa; phylum Arthropoda; class Insecta; order Phasmatodea; family Phasmatidae; genus Medauroidea; species Medauroidea extradentata. Next base: position 6,419 of record PNEQ01000256.1, read on the forward strand.
ATGTTGACCGGCTTATCTGGTGCGGTATCGCCTCTACCGCAAGAAAAATGGAACTGCGTGCAGTGGTATTGTAGAACACTCGCCTGACTGACACTTTCACTGGTCACCCCATCTTTTTATTGGTGGAAAGTTATAAGCAAAGTTCATTGCATGTCTCTAGAGTTGTTTCATACGAATCCCATGAATAGTTTTTCATATATAACAGGTTGAAAAAGCTGTTTTTAATATTTTCTTTTCGTACATTGACTCAATGGGCCTATGTGGAATAGTTCCGTAAAAAACGTATTGACGAACACATGGCAATATATTTTAAGAGCGTGGTATACCAGGTCCTTAAGGGTGTTCAAGTGCGATAAAATCATTATTTTATATTTGTATGAAATATTGTTAGTTTTGTAGACGATACTTGTCAGTATATTTTACTCTTACGAAACAACTTTAGCTCTCATAGTTTTCTCATAACGGGGTGTCAAAGTTAAACTTTTGCTTGTTATTTTGCCATGCAAATGGTGAAAACCAACTCACCTACTGAAACAAAAATTGTTTATTAAAATACAAAAACAGTTTGTGGGATTTTTTTCAAAGTATTTATTATATAGCCCATAGTATGTTATTTCACTGTGAATTATTTCACGTTCGTCAGTCAATTGGTTTTCACTATTTGCATGGCAACAGAATATGCACATTTGGACTCTGACGCATCGTTTTGAGAAAACTACGCCAGCTAAAATGGTTTTGTAAGCAGAAACTGCACTCACAAGTATCGTCTACAAAACTAACACTATCTCATACAAATATAAAATTATGACTTTAGCGCACTTGAACACCCTTAATGTCCCATAGAAAAAACGATTCGGCTGGAATCTTGCATGTGAGTTGAGAACTTGACTCATTGAGGCGATGCGACATTTGAAGCTTGCTTCAAGGTCGCCCTTATATCTCCGCCACTTTTGAGTCTCTAACGGGCAGGTAGACAGTGCCCTTAAAAACATGTGTACAACGATATGGTGTAACGTAAGATTAGCAACATACCAAACTATGTCCTGTACAGACAAGAACTACGTGCCCGTGAAACATAGCTCCCAGATAGTTAAAACATAATTAGTAAAATTACGAACATACGGCCACAAGCTTCTATTGACACTTTTTTGCAAATGTTAATTTTTAGATCTTAATAGAGAACAAATATCGTAAGGCCATCGTATGGAAGGGTTGGAAATGATTTTTCCCTTCTTTAACCTAAATTTTTAAAACAAAAAATACATAATTTCGACTAGTTATCGATTGAAATAAAATTTCTTCGAAAACTGTTCAACGTGCATAAGTGATATATGCTTCACATGGCTGCCTGTTCAGAAGTAGTTTGCGCGTTTGAGGCCTATAAGTGTGGGGGTGGTAAGGACGAGACAGCACATACATCATGCCTCACCCTGGCCTCTAGGCACAAGTCACTGAACTAGCATACAGTCTTCTCACCGACAACTACCCTCTATGAGCCATTCAGTGGTGACCCTATAATTTGATTATATAATGATAAAGAAGTATTGTGCACACATACAGCTTTTACAAATTCTCCAAGGATATTTTCACACCTGAAGAGGCTTATGCACCTGACACATGGAAGGTGTTGTGGCATATCGTGCCTATTATTGTATACGCCAAACAACTAAACTTATTCACAGCATGTTTATCTGTGAAAAGAAAACACGGTTAAAATTAGTCTTCTATTATTTTAAAAACTGCAACATGTTTATTATAAACATGTTATTGGAGAAAATTGCTAAAAATTGATTTTTTGGACAGCTGTAATTGGAAAAAATACCAACTGGATTAGTAAAATACAGTATTGGAAGCATATGTTAGTCTTAACTACAATATTTCCACATATAAAATTGTACGGTCTCCGCTTAAGTCACACAGGAAGAAGAGTAGTGAATACACTGCACACTATTTTGGCGCGCCGCGAACAGAAGCGATGTTGTTACCGTCGAGTGTGGAAAGCTGAACCTTATCGCTCCACTGTCTCCGCGCATCAAACGCGGAAAATTACATTCGGTACACAGCCCTCTGAAAAGACCGCGAAAACAACATGTGCGTCCTACCCTATTTTCGACAAAAAAAATTTAGATAAAAAGGGTGAACCTGAAACGGGTACAAACGTGTGTACTATTCTTTGGATGCTATTACTACGCAGACATCACTCACATATATTGAGTAGTTTTCTAATAAACCTGTGTCCGCCTTAGCCAAATATTAACAAGGACTGTTGCTCAGCACACTGATACACAGCCGCGCTTGGAGGAAAGCCGAGTGAGGGGTGGGGATCCTAATTTATTTTTACCGCATATACTGACTGTGAAAGTGATAATTTTCAATCACTTATACATGTAATTCTCGGCGATTTTAGGTAAGAACGTCACAAAATGGCATTTTTGGAACAACGTCGGTACATGCTACGGTGCCGCTATCTTATCTGCCATCTTGTGAACATTCGTACAGTTGCGCTATCTGTCCGCTCTGCACGCTACTAGTATCAACGTTCTATAAAACTGCGCAATGAATAAATACATCCGCTTATTCCTTCTTTCTTTGGTGAATAATTTACAAGGGCATTTTACTAGTAAGGAGTGCGTAATTTTTTTTCCATTACACGCTACGCAAATCGGGCTATTCGCTCGTGAAAAGGCACTCGACAGCTCGGTTTTTTTTTTGTTTAGGACAAAGGTTGATCATATCTATTGTTTAGCGGTGTTCTTTTGATCGCAAGACGTCTGCCTATTGATATAAATTTATATTTTAACTATCACTTGCGTTATTTTTCCGTTAAATGCTACGGAAGTCGGTCTATTCGCTCGAGAGAAGACACTCGGAATCTCGATTTTCTCATTATTTTTAGGAAAAAGATTGGCCATATCTATTGTTTAGCGGTGTTTTTTTGATCATAAGAAGTCTGACTATTGATATAAATTTATATTCAAACTATCACTTGCTTTATTTTTCCGTTAAATGCTACGGGAGTCTGGCTATTAGCTCGAGAGAAGACACTCGGAATCTCGATTTTCTCATTTTTTGGGGACAAGGGTTGCTCATATCTACCGCTCAACAGTGTGATGTCTGGCTACTGATATCAATTTATGTTTACATTAGTACGTTAATTAATTTCCTGCAAAACGCTACGGAAGTCGGGGCCTAGAGACACTTTGCAGAAAAAATGCAATTTTAAAATTTTCTGCTTTTGGCAAAGAGGGGGGGGGAGGGCAAAAATAAGCCGCTATCGAATTTACGAAGGTAGCAATTTTACGAATGCGATGAGAGGAACCGTGAGTATTCGTAAAATCGGGGGTCTAGTGTATACACACAAACACACACACAAACACACACAAACACACACAAACACACAAACAAACAAACAAACACACACACATACACACACACACAGATATATATATATACACACACCTTATAATTAAGATCCATTTCCAGTATATGTTTATAACAAAGTACATACAATTATGTATGAAAATATGGGACGAAGATATGTAATACAATGTATAAAATTATTTTTCGTGGATATTGTTTACCAGACAGAAGGTCAATTTTTTGGTACAGAATAAATAAAAAGTAAAAACTAATGTGAAATAAACAATGACACAACTGCCTGTGGGCACTTCGAGATGTCCTTCAATTTTTTTTAATAGTGCTAGCGACAGTATTTTTATTGAAATGAAATCTCATAAAAATTCTTTTTTCATCCATCTGCAGGTTGTTTGGGTATTTCCGAAATAATCTTGACCTCATTATGAAATCTACTTTCTCTTCACCAGCATCGTGAAATAAAAATATTGAAATCACATCTATATCTTCATCATCCTAACAATTATTTTTTCCTACATGCATGCACTTTTGTGTCAGTTATTACACAAATTTACTTGATTTCAAAGTCCTGATTGTCTTGGTAATCTGTACCTCTTCTTGCGTTTAACTTAGCCAATGGTTACCAACTGTTAACCCATTGATTATCCTTAATCAGTACAGTAAGTCCTCGGATAACGGACGGGTTACGTTCTTGGAAAATGTCCGTTATACAAAACGTCCGTTGATTAAATCAGATTTATTTTTCGCAGGCAACAACATTTTTAAAAAATGTAGGTTCTATAACATTGCAAAAATGCACGCATTTTGCGTAATATCTCAAAAACGGTGCACAGCAAGAAAAAATTTTACGGGACAAAAGTTGTTCGCAACAAAATAATGAACAAAAATTGTCTCTACAAATTTTCCCGTATCTCTTACCGTTTCGGAGATGCATTTACTTTATTCTCAATGTGTAGTAGGCCTTCAGTACTAGTACTACATATATTAACATTAATTTAAAAACATTTTCGGCTACAACCTATGTTTATTTTTACGTTTCGTTGTGTTTGTAGACGGACAACACGAAAGGATTTAAAAACATTTAAAACCATTTTTATCAACAATTAGTCACGCCGCACCCGACTATTACTGTAAGACACATGGCATGATCGTTTCACTTTTAAAGTTACGTTCTGCAAATTTATTTAGAAAAACTTAGAAGCCTTTTACAAAAACATATTTTTGCTCTAGCCTACAAAATAACATGCAACATTTACGAACTTGACAATTTAAATCTCAACTATACCTTTTTTTTTTGTTGCAAACATGCGTGATTCGGGCCGTGTATGCAAGGTTGCCAGTTCAATTTAATATGATCTTATCGGGAATGTTTTCTTCCATAAGGATTACACAAACAATTACGAATGATGATGCAAACTATTCCGTCACAATAGTACCGCACACTCATAAATTGGCAAATATGCTGAAGCACTGGAGTTTTAAATCTTAAGAAATGCATTTATGCAAAAAAAAAATTAAAACTGCTACGATAAAATAATAATAAAATTCAAGTTTCTGCCGTAAAAGGTAAATTAATGACTGTCATCTTCACTACCAGACACGTGCTCCTTGTCAGCTGAAACAAACAATATTACACAACTATGAACTTTAAAACTACCGCGCGTAACTCCCGTCTGGAACTGTGTACGTATGTCAAGAGTCACGACTAAGGGGAAACTAGTCAGCCACAAAGCCGCTTGGAGTTATTGTTTCCTTCTCAAGAACAAAAAAGATTCTCGGTTTTCAGTAGCACCAA
>PNEQ01000256.1:11688-30532 GCA_003012365.1 Medauroidea extradentata
AGAGAGAGGGGCAAGCACTGTTGCCAGATGTACGGAAGAATGTAGCGCGTCGTGTGTCTTTACACATCGCAGCCTGTACTACAGGCTGTTCGGAAATATGGTTCCTGCTTCCTAAAAAATTAGCAACTCGGAAATGTCCGTTAAAGCAAGTTTTGTGTCCGTTGTTCGAATTAAAGGAAACAAAATGAAATGTCCGTTAAACGAATGTCCGTTAATCGAGGACTTACTGTACATGAAAAACAGAAATTGTTGCTAACCATAGGTTAAATTTTAGTAAAAAGATAACCGGAAAAATCAGACATTGAGAAACCAGCCCTTAATTTCATGATATCTAATATCTGTATATTACCATTCAGGCTCCACTTACCATACACAAAACACAAACAAAACAAACTGTACATTTTACCATAACTTCCTACAATAACACGACATTGTTGAAAATCCATGCTCCCTGAACACAATTGCCTGAATGGTAAACACCTAGATTTTTGTAATAGAATGTCATTAAATGTTGCAAAATCTATTCAACCAAATAAATAAAAGTTATTTGCTAAATATCAGGAGTACTCCATAAACAACAATGCAAAATCCAGACTGATAAATATGTGGCACATGCTGCCTCATTTTATAGGGAGTGTTCAGATCTCTTCTTCTAAAGACCATGGTCAGAACTACATTTGGTAATTCGCTGGGAGTAAGGCAACTGTTGTAAATGTTTAATTACGTGCAGTAACAGCTAAAGATTGTTATCTACGGTTAAATCTTTAGTGCTCACTTTATCCTGAACAGCTTATAATAAGATGGCTACATGACATGGATGCTAAACAAAATCACTGGCTTGCATAGCTGAGTTATTACTTCAAATATAGTACTTAACATGCCTCATAACAAAAACAAGTTAGCTAAAAATTTGTAATGTGCTGTGATGTACTATTCACATCAATAAATTTTTGAAAGATGAAATAAAAAAAATTGGAACAACTGACTGATGGCCATATTTTATTTTGATACAAATAAGGGACTAGGTTAGGCTAGAGGCAATTAAGACATTAGCTCGTAAGATAAAATATATATATTACATATATTAACGTAAGAATATTTATAGCTAACTTGGAAGTTTTTATAATTTCTCCACTGCTAACAAATTAATGTGACATTTCGTATCACCCATACAACTGCCACAAAGAAACTACTATCTGGCTGCAAGTAAAAAGTGTGAGACAAATTTTAGCATTAATTGCTGAGGTAGAACAGAAATAACATGATTACTTGATAAGGTGAGGGAGGAGTGAAAAGGCATAAAAATTTTGAATAACAGAGTTTTTATATTACACTTGAGGAAACTGTCTATGAACAGAGGTTGATGAGGGATACTGTGCACAAAATCATGCTCCCTGTTCCACTTACCTTGCATCCAATTCTCCAGGCTTGATGTCATCTGCATACTTGCTGATATATTTTAGAGCAGAGCTAGGTCCCAGGGACTTGACTGCTTGCAAACCGAACAAGGACCAGGATATTTTATCACCACATGCTGTCCATGTTGCTTGTTTATTACAATTCAAGCATAATCCTGAGTTGAACTTGACAAACATGTCAAATGCATCTGCCCATAGCTCCGGAGTCATGTGAGGAAGAATTTCTTCCAGCAAGAAGACATCACCCAAATGTATAATGAGTGGTAGGTAGGATGTATTGCAACAGTCTATCTTCATTTCAATGTAAGAACGCCACATCCCTGAGAATATACACAGTTCTTATAGTGAATATCTTTACTCATGCATAGCAGTTAAAAAACCGAACAAAAATTAAAAACTTGTTATTTTTCTCAACTAACATACAAACCAAACTAGTTTAAAAACATAATGAATCTCTTGATATTTCGCTGAGCCTTATTAATATAAGATAATTCTCTGTATGATTTTCAAATGAAAATGTATTAAAAACAACCAAAAATCACCTCTCTTCAGTAGCCCAAAAAATTGAATACAAAATCTGAGGATTAGAGGAAAATTAATTACTCTAACTGCAAATGTATTCACATACAACACAAAAAGCAATTAGAGTGGAACCTCTTAATACAAAGACAAAGGGACATAAATTTTTACAGTTTGTACTCTATTAAGGTTTGTATGAACAGGTGTTTGTGAGCACTCAAAAAGTTGCATAAATATATTTTCAGCTTGTTTAGTCCCAAAATACAAACTTTCTTATCAACACCATCATTTCTTAAACCAATGAATTTGATATTACAATCAATAAGTCCTCAATTTACATCGGGGTTAGGTTCCCCAAAACAGTGACACAAATTGAAAAGACTTAAATTGAGTCATACTAGCCACCCTAGTCTAAAGACAAAATATATTAATGAGGTCGCACAAGAATGGATTAATGACGATATTCTGAACCAGTGACTATTTAAATTGAAAAATAGGTACTCAAGCAATGTTAATCCAAAACTATGTAAAGTGATATGACCTAAATCGAGGACTTACTGTACATTGTTCTATGCATAAATGAACTATTTATTGAACAATGAAGTAAATACTTAATTTCTCACTTATTCTACAAATGCATAGTGTTAATAACAAAATAAAAGAACTGTGGTTTGAAACCACCGTCAGAGAAACATAAGCATTTGTTGCACTGTGGATCATTATGGCACAGGTAGGAAAAACTGAAACTACAGATGTACTGGTCATCACAAGCTATATACCGGACACCTTCCTTTGCTTAAACAATGCTGTTCAAGTGGTATGTTCTGCTGTTAAAATTCTTGCATTTTTCAGACAATTCAGATGCAAATAAGGCTGATCGATTAAAGAAAGTAAAAAGTGTGATAGATCATCTGAATCTGAAATTCAAAATAATTTTCTTACCTGGCGAAAATATCACTGTCGATGAGAGTCTAATGAAATTCAAAGGCAGGATAGTATATGTATGTTGTTTTCAACCCAAGCAAACACTCATTTTTTAATCTCAAACTTTATAAGCTTTGTGATATCAATACAGGGTAATGCGTGTAGCACTTCAAACTATACACAGGTGATTATAAAGGCTACAAATTTTAAACCAGCACTTCTGAAGTACTGGAACTTGAACTTGTAAAACATTTTACTGGCTCGAGGTACACTTGGTACATACAGTGCATCCTTGCTAAGAAGATTTTCAGGGGAGTGGCAGAAAAAAAACTTCTTTCAGGGAAAATACAAAACCCAAAACCATTCATCAGGATGGAAAATTTGGTTCAGAATCGTGTTTTTGGTAGCTCCCATTACCTAACCATCAATGGCAGTCATGTTTTAATATTCAGAATAATGTATGTTAAGAAAGAAAATAAGCCTACAAAACTATATAAATAATGTTAATATAAAACACAAAAGGATAATAATTTTTATAAAGACGAAACAATAACATACCCCATCATGTTGTTGAATGTTTTTCTGCAAACCACCATATTATTGTTTTTCACTAAACCATCATACTGTTAAAAGTTTTACATTAAGTTCTTACCACTGCAATATTAGTTTTAAAGAAATTAGTCTACTTCCTCTTAAAATAGTCATGAAGTGTGGTCTGCTTCAAGCAGTTCTCAAACAGAGCCATGATGTGACTTTCTAGACTCCACAAGTTTTTCCATAGATCGCTGGGCATATTTTCTGTTTCTTCAACGTAATGTTTTGAATGTTCAATGTACCCTAGGGCTTCTGTGTGTAAGTTGGTGGTTTCTTCTTATTCTTCTTCTTCTTCTTCTTCTTCTTCTTCTTCTTCTTCTCCTCCATCTTCCTTTCCTTGCTCCTCACATTCCTCTCCTTGCACCTCATGTTCCTTGCACAAATCGTAGATTGCCTGTGGCTCACACGGAAGCAAGGAATCGTCAGATGTTACACACTCCTCAAATTTGCTGGTAAAGTTGAGCTTCTGTTGCAAAAGTGTCCAAGCTTCAGCACACACAGAGCTGCTTTTTGCTGATTCATCTATGTCATCCACAGAATCACCAAACCCTGCTTTTTGGAAGCAATTTGCAATGGTGCTTGCCTCAATTGCCTCCCATGATGCAGAAATAAAATGCATTGAATCGAGAACATTTACAGTATCTTGCTTTCTTGGGTGTTTATATTCTTCATCCTGGTTATTATTCTTCCAGATTAACCTTGTGTTTATTTTAGAAATTTGGTGGGACCAAGGAAAGTAAATAATACTTATGGGAACGGAACACTTTTCGGCAAACATCTTACAGGGGAAATGAGTGAAAGTGATTGTTAAATTTAAACTTTATAAATGGGTTGTAATTACATGTAAGTATATGGTAATGTTCAAGGGACTGCAAAATGTGAACTTCTTAGGTGGGAAAACTTCTTAGGCAGGATGCACTTTAGTTAATTGGTACACTTCACCAGAATTGTTCACAGAACTGGTGAAACGCAATTTGCATGGTGCTGGTACTATGCTGGTGTACAGAAAAAACTTGCAAAAGTTTCCACGAAACCTGGGGACGTGCATTTACTTTCATACAACAGTATGCTAACAGTCAAATGGCATAAAAAAGTGGCGCAGCTGTTGTCTACTGTAAACGAGTGTGCCTTAATGACACAGATGGAAAAAGGTGCTAAAAAAAGTGGAGGTGATGCTGGGACACCTATAATAAAGTCAAATGTGTTCTTGACTACAACAAGGGTATGGGTGGCGTTGACAGACAAGACCAGGTGTTGACTTGCTTTCCAGTTATGCAGAAGTATGTAAAAAAAAAGTACAACAAATTATTTTTTTTCTTCCTCCTAGACGTATGCCTTTTCAATTAATATATTGTAAACCAAAATGTGAGGAAAAACCTTTCATTCACCGACTTCCATTTGAATGTATCGGAACAATAACTGGAGAACTGTCAGCTGCCAGAGTATCGACAGCATGGTCACCTTTCACCATGGACCCACTTGCCTACAGTCAAAAAACATGGTCATTTTCCAAAGAAAATACCATTTACAACCACACTGAAAGAATAGCCTGGATAGAGGTGCAAGGTTTCCTATGTAAAGAAGAAAGGCAGCAAATCTGTTTATCAGTAAAAGCATTGTTGTGTATGGCTACATGACCCAAAGTGTTTAGAAATTTGTCACAAACAAAAATTTTTAAATGTAACATGTTCATAGCCAAATCTATTCCTGTGGAAATAAAATAGTAGAATAAACTGTGTAGATTGTGTAAATAACATTTAGCTTGCAAACTATTTTAGTCAAATGTTTTTTATGTTTCTATGATGGCAGTGCTCACTCAGCAGTTTGTTTCAAGTATCAATTTGCTCTAAATTTATGAATTTCATGAGTGCATACAAAAATTTAAAGCTTTTGAATAGAATTTCGTACTCAACTACAGTATGTGAATGACAAACAATCTTGCAAACTATTTCAACTAATTTTCATGTACTGTACCTGTGGAAGTACTATGACAATGAGGTAAAAGTTTTTTTCCCTCGGAACATTCTAAAAGCAAATTATGCATGCCAAAATCTAAAAAGAAATGTATTTCTAATTGAAAAAAATAATATATGTACTCAAATGTGTATAACAGTAACTTTTATAGCTATTTCTTCCTAATAAAATATTACTTGGCAACATTAAGCAAATTATTAAATTTTCATTTTTTCAAAAAAATTATGAATGTGTCAGGTCCAAGCTCAAATCCATTGATATAACTAAATGAAACACTGTAGGAAACTAAGTTGAGTGTATCCAGCATTCAAAATTATAATTTTTAAAATTTTTTCTTTTCAATAACTCAGGTGAGGCAAATATCTGTAAACTTTTTGAAATTGTAATGTGCTCTAAAAATGTCTAACTATAACATTTGCATGCCAAAATATGTTCCTAATTGAAGAAAATATATTATGATTTTAAGAGCCAGCTTTAAACTACGTAATAATTCAGAAATAAATATTTTTATGTGTGTTAATAGCGATGAAGTGCTGATATAATAAACCATTTTGTAAATAATGTACCTAATAATTTATTTTCATAATACATTTAACATTTAGGATGCTCAACACTGTAGTTAATTAATAAAACATAATATGTATATTCAAATGTGTATATAAAACATTAATATCAAAATGTCCAAGAAAATACCTTATTAATGTGTTACAATGGTAGAAGTATGAATAGGGCAAATATACGTAAATAAAAAAGTATCTTTAATACTAATATTCTTAGTATTATTAATATGTCAAGGTGTTAGCAGGTTTTGTGTTAACAAGGTTCCATTGTTAATGTACACATAAATATACAACAAATAAAAGTTACATTTTTAACACTAACATGGGACACACATACACTCTCTCTTTCCTCTCCCTCCCTCTCTCTTATCATCTCTTTTATCTCTCTCTTGTCTCTCACATCTCTCATATCTCTCTCACCTCTTATATCTCTCTCACCTCTTATATCTCTCACACCTCTTATATCTCTCACATCTCATATGTCTCACCTCTCATATCTCTCACATATTATATCTCTCATATCTCTCACATCTCATATCTCTCATACCTTTCACCTCTCTCACATCTCTTTCCCATTTCTCATATCACTCTCATTTCTCTCTCTCTCCATCTCTCTCACTGATGGTGCCCAACTCAGTGTCTTATCTTAGAGTTGTTTTGCACAAACTAGAGCACTAGGGCATAGGTAGTACATAGTCTCAAGGAGGATCTGTCGATGCTGTGGATCACAAGTGGGAATGAAGAAGTTCCTTGCTAAGCTCACAGTGAGTATACAGCTGGAAGAGAAGCTGACATGCTGGCAACATCTGGTCAGGTAGCACACAACTTCTTGAGCACACCATTTAGTGCCTTGATCATGTCCTCATAATAGGAATGGTGATAGGAGAAAGAGGATAGTTACATGTACACATGGACATATGGATCATACAGGGAACTTTTCCTACAGCTTTTGCTACCACAGCTAAAACCACAGAAAAAACCACAGACTGCAATAAACCAGGCAGTCCCTGAGAGTCTGGAAATTCTGAGCATCTTCTCAATTCAGTTTGCAGTCTGACACGGGATATGAAAGCCACAGACCCCTTCGTCCAGATAGTTGAGAATTGCAATGATAATGGAAAATGATTGCTGTCTTAAGACCCTGAGATTTCTCCCCAACCACTTCAATAGGACTCTGAGAGTTCTCGACACAGCAACACAGGCATGCCCAAAAAATGTTCACTTCTAGGGAACGATAAGGCTAGGAAGCAATGGTTACACCCAGATTTCGGATTTTTTCCAGAGAGAACACATCCACCACTTCCCACTTTCCTAAGCTCCACCCACAGACATACCGGCCAACTACGGGTGCCCTAGGTGCTAATCAAGACTGACTTTGAAGGTGTCAGTTCACACATTTCCTTCCCTGCCTCCTCATAACCACACAACAGAGGCCCTATCACATTAGAAGTGTGTTTAAAGACCCCACCAGACACACCTTCGGTCCCCTTCAGGACCACTGGCTGAGGAACATTTAGAGAAGGGCCCAAAAAATTCACACAAATTTTCAATATGCCATGTAATCAGCTGATGCACTGCTTTCACTTAATTTGAGTATCAGTAAATTTAATGTAAACACACAAATTTACTACACAATTTACAATTTATAAAAAAAGATACACATCACCTCAGTTTCCAACCAAATTTTTTATGACCAAAATAAACTGAGTTTGTTGATATAAGTCAGTTACAATCCATACTGTACACTTAAAAAAATTATCAATACAGTTATAATTTACTCTCACACCAACATTAAATCCAATAATTTTATTTAACACACTTAAAATCAGAATAATATTTTCGGTATCAATACTATTAAATATAAATCCACAACCCCACTTTAAATATCACTATTAAAATTACTTAAGTACTTATTTGAAAAATAATCTAACCTGGTATCCTGTGAAGAAATCTTTTGATGCAGGAGCTACCACTACTCAGCAAGTGGCCCAGTATCAAGCGACCAATGGCAAGGAACTGCGGCTCAGGTGGTCGTGGGGCTGGATACCCACACTGACAGCTGTATGCCACATTAATGTTTAATTCCTCATATGCACCAATCAGAAAGGCACTCAACTCTGAATCATTCAGAGAAGATGTAACAACTTCATTGCAGTCGGGGGACTTATCCATAAATGTTAGAAACGTTCTGTGGCTGTCTAATTTTGCTTTGTTTTCATCTACACCACTTTCTATTGACATTTCCTGCACTCTCAAAATAAGGTAGAAAACATCCTTGAGATCCACCACAGCTTTATCCATTTTTGAACATGTTTCTACCTGATCCATTCGAAGCATCATAAGAATAATATTTAACTGCATCATTACAGAACAGTTTCCATTATCTACGTCTTTCATGGGACACTGATTTCCTTTCTGATAAATATCCAAAAGAACAACCAAAGATTTATAATAACATGGCAACTTCAGAATTTTAATATTTTGTAGCATAATATTTGGATCAATAATTTCTGAAAAGCAAATACAAAATTGGCCCATTTTGGCATCTAATTTTAGCTCGTCCAGCTTGTGAACACTCAATAACTGATCTGGTACAGGTAACAGTTCCTTACATTCTAATGTTTGCACTAAATCAACAACAAAATGAAACTGGAACAAGTTGTGGAGAGTGTCGTAAACAAGACGCGAAGAGTCACACTGAAAATAATAATGGAAGGGGAAATTAACTGGTGAAGCATTCATGAGTTGTAATAACTGCCTTCCTTTTACAATTTCTTGAGACATTGATACGTCACTGTTTTCAGAAATTTTCATGTTTTCTGCTGATTCAGTAGCTTCACAAAATTCCTTAAACAACAATTTTAAGCAATCAAAAAACTTGGCACCATTTACTGTTAAGTTTTTCAAATCACTTTTCTGAATCTCTTGGCATACCTCCAACAGAGGTGATACATCAAGTGTAGGATATCGATGAACAAACTTTTTGTACACAACATCATCTGTATTTTCATCTTGTGGCTCAACATGTTCTTCCCAATCATCTGCATGATTTTGTTTCCTGACACCAATAAGTTCAACATTATTATTGCTTCCCAAAAACTTCATTTTGTTCTCTAGTAGCTGCCACTTTTCTTTGAGTGTTTTCGTACTGTTAACAAGCTTTCCTGACACGGACTGCCCTAGCTCTTTTAAAACTTGCCTTGCTTCAGGTGAAGTGAAAACATTATGCTCATCCTCACTAAGTGCCTTCGATGAACCACTATTTGAGTTTTGTAGAAGTTCAGGCAAAGATGAAGTGCTACCATTTTTATTATGATTTACAGCCACACTGTTGGCAGATCTATGGCGTCGCAACACTTTTGGAGAAGTGTTCAATGACCTAGATTTCTCCTTTGAAGCATTATCTTCAATAAAAGTAGCCAACCGACTACGCAATTTATTCTCATCTTCTTGAGCTAGATAGTGTTCATTACCAATAATTACAATGCCAGAATCTAACTTAATACTGCTTCTTTTGTCATCATAAAGCTTTGAAATAGCCTCCAACAAAGGTGAAATTCTGTTAGTTAATTCCAGACTATCAACTTTCTTTGCCAGGTCTGACAAAATACACAACTTGGGTGATGCAGTTATTTGAGATAAAAGATAATCCTCATATGCAAAGCACAAATCAGCACAAAGTGAATATTCTTTCTGAAAGTACAATTTCACTAGAAAATCTTCAATGGAAGACAATTTTAAGGCACGAACATCTCCAGACATTGTATACAGATACACAGTATCTTTTACTACTTTACCATCAATAATATCTTTAATTCCATCAGTCCAAAGCACAACACTAGCACCTTCTGGATTAAAAATGTACACACCACACTGTCTGAATGTCATTAAAAATTTCTCAGAAATGATGTAAAGTCTAGGAAAGTTGAAAGATTGTGGGGCATATGAGGAAGATTGAGATTCAGAAGGGATTTGACTATTTGTGCAGAAACCAGAATCTACGAGATTCACAACACTTGCAGGAGGAATTGCCAACGCATCTTTGAACTGATGTGTTCTCAAAACGGTCCCTTGAGCATTGACCTCCCATACTCGTGACCCTGGACGTGCAGAGAATAACCGAACATCCAGCAGGGCCTCACAGCTGCGAGACTCCTCTCCTTCCCCCACAGAGATAAAGCTTTTTCGGTCCATGCCTACAGTGCGGAGCTCTGGCCTGCAGGGCACACCACTGTCCACCGGAGCATAGAAGCAAGCGCCAAACTCTCCCTCGCGTAGCTTTTGGCCAATCTGCCGATACTGCTCCTTGATGGTGTCACAGAGGTAGCAGCGTGTCAAAGTAGACACAAGTAGCAGCTCTGCAAACCAGTCCATTTGCACAATCCTCGAGTCAAGCTGCATCAATTGGAAGGGTGGTACAGGAAACATTGGTTTTGCCTATGCAAAAACAATAAAATTAATAAATTACAAAAAAAAAATTTGGTGTTCCTGTTTCAAAATCAATGTAATGGGCAATATACAAATAGTTTTGCTTGTGACAAATTTTTTCTATGTCGTTCAGGATAAAGTGAGCACTAAAACATCAATCTTAGAGAAAAATCACTGCAGGTTATTGCATAAAATTCTACATTACCAAAGGTTGCCTCACTCATATGCTTGGCAGGAAATTACTTATTTCAGTTCCAAGTATTTTCAAATCGAAACACAATAACCCTGAATCAAAATCAACTGAAATTGTAATATTTGTATTTGTAATAAACATTTTTATAAAATTTTTACAGCTTCCTACCAACCACACAATTTAATTTATACACACAAACACCAAATGAAAAGTCCAGGGGAGTTACACACTTCCTGTCATTAGTCGTCGCTTACACATAGGCACCGCATTAGCCCACTGTTTATAGCAGTTTTAATTTTCAAATGTGATGTGGAGCACATTTCTTTACGTGTTTTGTAACTGTACCTGAACATGACATAGGCCTACAGCCTAGTGTATAACAAAATTAACTTTACAATGTACGTCACTATTTTAGGACAGACAAGCACATTAAATGTTTATTTTTCTTATTTAAGGCGTTATTAACATATATTTATAGTTTCCAAAATGTCTGCTCATATTCAAGATTATGTGCGACTGAAGTTATAGGCCCGCTTCACCTGTAAGATGTTTGTCAAGATATTATTTGCAAAAAATTTTCAAGACCTGTGCCATTGCTTGCAACTGATACAAAGTCAGTTTACATTTAGATGAATAAACTTTAATACATATGCATGCAAAATTGTAGACTTCTATCTATGAACCATGTACACATTTTTCGGAAGGAAACTGAGGGAGTGTAGTGTACATATTTAAGATATGATGTACAGAAACATATCCTATGTAGTAGTTATTTTGCAGGTATGAATAATACCTTACCATTACTGATAGCTATTATTGATCACTTGTGTATTTAATTAGAATATAACGTAGATAGAGGGCTTTACCTAGGGGTGGGGGGAACAAAGGTAACACATGCCCCAGGCGGCAGTCTGAAGGGACAGCAGATCCTGCAGGTTCAAATTACTGCAACACTTAAATATTGTGAACAAAATTGGCGCAGGGCGACAAAAATCTTTTGTCCTTCACAGGAAAATCTCTAGATTTGGCCCTGTGTAGGTAACATTTTTAAGAGGTACAGTAGATAACAATTTTAAGAGTAGTATAATGTAAACAAAAACACGTCACAATGTTTAAGTTTACACGAGGCTGTAAAAAAATGTAAGTGGGTCTCTCAGAAACGCTTACATTATCCTGAACCACCTACAACATTATTGCAGTAATGCAGTAATCCTGCACTTTGATGTCTTTTACAACTGACAAAATTAGCAGAAATATATGACAAAAATGAGCATATTGTGATTTAAAATGCTTGCCAAAATACATCTCGTGTGCGAAATCATGCTGTGAGGTTACAAAACAGGCGCGAGCAAGCATAGCCTTTGTTTACTCAAGCCGCAAAGGAAATTTTTTATCAGAACCGTTGTGATTTAAAAAAGAATACTGAAACTAGAAACAAACCCTCACATCAAGAAATAGTAAATTGTGTATTGTACCAATCTGCATGACTACATAGCACAAAACATATTATAACATATGTACACGTGTTAAAAACCACACAGAAAAGGAATAGGTGATTCAAAACAATGACTTTGACCTAAATTAACTGTTTATATGTATTTGTAAAGACTATGTTGATACAAGTATTAATAAAAAACAGTATTTAAAACACACATACAGTACATACATAAACACTAGTAAATTTAAATGTATACATATCAACAGTTCGCAGAGTGCTAAACAATAAAGGAATATTTTTACACTAAACAAAGCTAACGATACCTCCACACAAGGCCAACCGGTCATAATAGTACTTATTACATCTTGAATTCTAGACTTTTCTGGACTACTTCAACTCATGACTGTATTTTTTCCCATCCATTTCCGAAACCAAGACCACTAAAATAAAATATTATTTAACTAAAATATTGCCAAAATACATGTGAATTACAACTAACATTTTAACCTAGCTTAAAATAATACATGGCCCACGACATATTGTAAGAATCTGATTTAAGCTATATTAGCTGTGCTAAGTGGTCAAATCTGGGTGGTTGAAAATTTAATCTCTATTAGATTTAATATCGAGTTTTACACATAGGATTCCATATTTTAAAAAATCTGAAAAGCAGAAAAATTGTTGATACCAAGAAATCATTATACAGGACGAGTTTCCTAACCTTCCTTGTCAGAAACTTGTACAAATAAAATTGTGTAGTAAGTTTTTTAATAACAAGTTTTAAAATAGGTACTGCAAGTAAACTGTGATCCGATAGCCAAAAATCCAAAACTCCTCGGTGCTATAGTCAGCATCCCCCGATTTGTAAATAGGCCTACTGTACTTACCTGAAAAAAGGCCAAGGTATTTTTCTAAAAAACTCTAACCTCTAAATGCTACCTCTGCATTGTGAAGTCTTCGGCCACTTCCCCCATCTTGGTTTAATCTTTATAAAGTAATTTTGTTTTTTATTTAAATTTAAATGTAAATCTTTCATAACAGGCTATATGCCATTTTCAGGGTGAGTTTGTCAGGTGTCCGGTATGATACAACAGAATTCAATAACTTAATAATTGGGGGACATGTTAATTTAAATTCATCCTTTCAAAATTTTAATATAAAAATAGTCAAGGAATTTTAAAGTAGAGTCATTTGATTATTTTCCTGGCTTGTTTGGTTTCAAATTGACCACAGTAAAATTTTAATTATTTTTGTTGATATAACTTTTTCTTGAATTTCTCTAATTTTTTAGTTTTGACAATTTTAGCACATTATTAAATTTTCCCTGGTGAAGTGAGTAACTTCAGGTGTTGCAAGCTTCTCCAGGCTGTAGTATTTCTGGCGCCGACGTTGTGGTTGATCGCTTGCTTCATGGAATTCTCTCCATGACGTAGGTTATTGACGCACGTAGGTCAGCCATCACAGGGGGTTGCTTAGAGTATTGCACCGCGAAAGTAGTTCCACTGTTGCGCATATTTTGTCCCCAATTATTATATTTGTGTGGATAAATAGTTTTATTTCAATGTAAAAACTATATATTCAAATTTTGGAATCCTTCGTTATATGTATAAGTGTCATTTTACTGCTTTTGGGAGAATTGGAGTCTGTTGTATCACTCCGCCGAGGGATACCTTAGCTACCATGACCGTCCATGATTTATCAGTCGTGCAGGGATGGCGCGAGAGTAAGGACGTGTATGGGACAGATGGGGGAGAAAGCCTCGAGTCCGTTGGCGTGACTAGACGGGACATAGACAATGATGTCCTAATTTTTATTTTTTGTATATCACAGGCATTAGTGAGGTGATGGGTGTTGCAGGTGTACCAACAGTGAAACAGGTCCTATAAGTCTGTTAGTGATATATATTTTTTTCTTTTCGTCAGTTTTTTTTACTAACTGGGCAGAACTTAACCCATACAACAAGTCGGACGGAAAAATCATGGTAGCTAAGAGTCGCTCGAAAGGCTAATTGAAATTAAAGGCAAAGTGCCATACTGAACGGTACCACATGTGATGAAATGTAGTTCAGCTGTAAAAATAAATATAGCTACTGACGAATCTTGAGTCTCTCACTTCAAGTTAAAACCTGACTGATGGTGTATGAATTATAATCAAACTGAGCTATCCGGCGCACTTCACGTAACATAACCTCAAAGCCCTGAACTGCGATTGACACACGCAGCAGACGTAGCCGCATCACATCTTTAGCGCCAACGATCAGGTACAACAGACAACCAACACACAACAGACGTAGGACGCGTCACATTTTTGGCGCCTGAACAGGGACCGAGGGAACCCAAGTACCTCGGGAGCCCAGGACCCTTGGAACAACGAGTCACGACTTCGCGGAAACTATCATCGGCAGCACCAGACAACGGCCAGCGGCAGTCGGGAAGGTACAGTTCACCCAGGGAAAAAATGGAACTCAGGTCAGTGTCGCTTAATGAACAGAATTTTAGTGTGGAGGACATTCTCAAGATTGTTTTGTTTTTTGTTGTGGTCTAACTAATGAGACTGTAATTTTTGTTTGTTGTCCTTGCAAACAACAAAATGTCAAGTCAGGTTTGGAGTAGGCTTAGGCCTACATATATCAGAACTTCTAGTGAGCTATTGTAAGTGTAACATGGCTAATCAGGACGTGGCAGATTTGTTTAGGAGTATGTTTGCAGCCTACAACAAAACACTAGAACATTTCAGTAAGGGTTGGAAAAGTGACTTGGTACAAATAAATGAGGTGTATGAGAACAGTCAGAAAGTTAAAGAGGTAGCTGTAAACAGAAACATTTTCCAAAGTGAAACAGAAGTAATACAAGTAGGCCTAAGTGTAGAGAAGGTAAATAAGGTGCAGAAAGGTAACGTTGGAGTAGAAGAAATCAATATTGAAATTAAAGGTTTAGTAAACAGTGAAGGTATAAATGGTGATGTTGCAGTAGAGAAGATTTCAGTAAAAGGTAAAGATGTTAGTGAGAATGTTGGTGAAATAGTTAAGGAGACTGAGATTGCAGGAAATTTGGCAAGTGGGACAGAAGTTTACGAGGGTGAAGCCAGGCCTAATAAATGTAACAAAGTTAGTAGCAGTGGCTTGAGGCTGCAAAGAGCAGAGATGGACAGAGCCTTCCAATGGGCAGGGGCAGCAGATCAAGATGATGGAATAGTGTGGAATATGGAACAGTGGGGGGTGCAAGTGTGGCACCAAGGTAGTGTAAAATTTAAAGTTCAAGAGGTACTGGGGGGGTGCAGAGAGCTGCTGGGAGTGTGTGGCACAGAGAACAGTGCTGTACAACGAAGTGAGAGATCAGGGAAGTGTTGTGAAGTGGGGGGTGCAGGATTGGTTGAGAGGAAAGGTGAAGCTCAAGGGAGTCTGTGAGAAGTGGCAAGAAAAAATCAAGAGTGTGATTGTGGGACCTGCTGAGGGGCAAAATAAGAGTAAACAAAAAGAGATTTGTGGAGATGGAATGTTTTTTTTTTGTTATGGAGTTAAATAATTAATTTTGTAGTGTCATGTATAATCAAGATTGTTTTGTTTAGGTTATGTTTAAGTAAGTCTGTAGAGTATAATTGTGCAAATAGTTATTTAGTCGAGGGATATTTTCAAGTAGTAGTAGTAGTTGTATGGAACAAAAAATCGAGCAATTTTAGGCAGTATGCCAATGATTAAAATGATTTCAACTAGTTTAGAGAATTTAAATTTTATTCAATCAGTATGGGCTGAAGCCTTACATTGGGTAAATGTTGTGTCGCGTGGCTTTTTCTTTTTGTTGGTGTTAGTCTAGTGTTTGTTCTGATCGTAACTGCAGTAGTTTTTGTTGTAAAGCCTTAGTAATAATTTTGGGTGTTAATTTTTTTATTGTGAATAACTGTTAGGAGACTGCACCATGCTCGTCATAAAATTGAAATTATTAATAAGTCTTTAATGAAAATTAACACAACTGTCATCAGAAATTTATATAATGAATTCTTTAAGTGTATTGATGAGTTATGTAAGAGAAGAGTTGTTGCTATGTACCAATTATGTAATTGTGACATTTTGTTCTATTTTCTCAAATTAATTCTGAATGCCACCAGAGCCTTAATAAAATAAGAATAATATCCTAGTGGGATGGTAATTGAACAACATGTGCACTGAAAATCAAGTAACTTTGTAGTGGATAAGTATATATTTTGTATACCCTTTTGTTGGATGATGTGTATTTTTTTTTCTTGAAAGAATGGCAGTACCTCTGTGAATTGTAAACAAACATTTTAGCCTAACATTGAGTTTGAGATGTAAATTAATATATTGGATTTGAGGTGGGTGTTTGTTAGCAGACCTGAGTTTGGTAAATTTTGAAGTGGAGTACTAGAGTTGACCCTAACTTGAAATACAATTTGTACTTTGTGTTGCTGAATTAAATTTGAAAACTGAAGGAAATGCCTGTTGTATAGCAGCAAGTCTAAAAGTCTGATTTTGTTTTGAAAAATCTTTGTTATGATTTTTGCACCAGAAAACGGTTGTATGTTTAGTTGTTTACCTTTGAGTGGCCGTCGATGGCCAGAGCTTAAAGAGAAGGGAGTGCTGCGATGAAGGTAAAAGGAATGTGTGAAGTTGATTTTGTGATGTAATTAGTTTTTTTTTTTTTTTTTTTGTGGATTAGGGAGCCTCGTCGTTAGTCCACAGGGCTGTACCCTAGATATGTTGGTAATATGTAGCCTCGTCGTTGTACCAATAGGCACGACATATAATTGTTTGTATCTGTGAAGTTTCTCGTCGTTGTAACATGTATTATGTTGGTTTAATTTATGGTGTTTGCCTCGTCGTTGTTCCAAAGGGCATGATTGTAATGTTGAGTTTGTGTGTTGTTGGGCAGCCTCCCCGTAAGCAGTTTAAACCTATTGTTTTAAACAAGTGCACTTTATCTAAGGTATTTGAAAATATTTTGTGATGTTATGAGTTTGGTAAAATTATTTTAGTTGAGAAACTTTTGGGTATGCATACATGTAAACAGTGTTCTGTTGTAAGGAAAGAAAAAGCAAATATGTTTAGGTTTGTGTAATTGAATTACTTATAATCTTGTGCGAGATTAAATCAAATTTATAATCAGGTATTTGGGAAAGTAAGTTCAGGCTCAGGGATATCTGACAATACACTACATGTAATAATTTAAATATTTATATTTTTTTTTCTTTGGTGGTATTTCAGTGTCTGCTGTAATAACCAATTAGGTTTGAACTTATGCTAGAAAATTATAGGTTTGTCTTTGTTTATTGCATTACGAAAAGAAATATTGTGAAATTCAAAATGTATGGTAGTACTGTAAAGTAGATGTTTGATCGAGTAGGGATTAATGTTGAGCTATTGTGATTTGTGTATATTTAAGTTACAATACTGATCGATATTTAGTAATTCTGCGTTATGGTGAGATGTCTTTGTGCTGAAGTATGTATAAATTAATCTTCAGCTGTTTTTGTGTAACAAAAAAACCTCATATTAATTGGGGGGTTGTGAAGTGTTCAGCCACTTCCCAATCTTGGTTTAATCTTTATAAAGTAATTTTGTTTTTTTATTTAAATTTAAATGTAAATCTTTTATAACAGGCTATATGCAATTTTCAGGGTGAGTTTGTCAGGTGTCCAGTATGATACAACAGAATTCAATAACTTAGTAATTGGGGACATGTTAATTTAAATTCATCCTTTCAAAATTTTAATATAAAAATAGTCAAGGAATTTTAAAGTAGAGTCATTTGATTATTTTCCTGGCTTGTTTGGTTTCAAATTGACCACAGTAAAATTTTAATTATTTTTGTTGATATAACTTTTTCTTGTATTTTGACTAATTTTTTAGTTTTTGCAATTTTAGCATATTTTAAAATTTTCCCTGGTGAAGTGAGTAACTTCAGGTGTTGCAAGCTTCTCCAGGCTGTAGGATTTCTGGCGCCGATGTTGTGGTTGATCGCTTGCTTCATGGAATTCTCTCCATGACGTAGGTTATTGACGCACGTAGGTCAGCCATCACAGGGGGTTGCTTAGGGTATTGCACCGCGAAAGTAGTTCCACTGTTGCGCATATTTTGTCCCCAATTATTATATTTGTGTGGATAAATAATTTTATTTCAACGTAAAAACTATATATTCAAATTTTGGAATCCTTCGTTATATGTATAAGTGTCATTTTACTGCTTTTGGGAGAATAGGAGTCTGTTGTATCACTCCGCCGAGGGATACCTTAGCTACCATGACCGTCCATGATTTATCAGTCGTGCAGGGATGGCGCGAGAGTAAGGACGTGTATGGGACAGATGGGGGAGAAAGCCTCGAGTCCGTTGGCGTGACTAGACGGGACATAGACAATGATGTCCTAATTTTTATTTTTTGTATATCACAGGCATTAGGACCGCCGCAAATTGAGCCCAGCCCACTCCCAGCACACGCGCAGCCCACGACCTGCGCACGCATTCCACGCCCATGGGATGTGTCGAGGCAACGCATATTGAACCCAGTATCAGAACAGCCCAGCATCATGACACCTCGCGACGCACATCTTCTCCTGGACTTGGAATCCGAATCAGAAAACGATGAATTAGTGTTACTGTATGCAATAAGTAACAAGAGACGAAAGTGTAGAAGGAATGCGTATTTAAGTGACAGATATGCACATGGTGAGTTTAAACTCTTTGAGGAAATACCTAACAAAGTGTTTAAGGAACATTTTCGGCTCAGCAGAGAGCAGTTCGATGAAGTGCTAGAACTGATAAAGAATGATATAACTGGAAGAGAAT